>PVIW01007329.1:0-74278 GCA_004026585.1 Noctilio leporinus | reverse complement strand
CTGGCTTATTTCACTAAGCATAATACTCTCCAGTTCCATCCATGTTGTTGCAAAGGGTACAAGTTCCTTCTTTCTTTCTGCTATATAGAATTCCATTGTGTAAATGTACCAAAGCTTTTTGATCCAATCATCCACTGATGGGCACTTAGGCTGTTTCCAGCACTTGGCTATTGTAAATAGTGCTGCTATGAACATAGGTATGCATAGGTTCTTATGAATTGGTGTTTCAGGAAAAAAAAAAAAAAATATATATATATATATAACTTTTTAATATAAAAATTGTAGAAAGGAAGTATTTTGGTAATGGGAGTACATTTCTTTAAATGGAGTATCTCTTCTCTAGCGCACAGGGAAGAATACTAAGAACTAGGGAGCTGTGAAATGACTTGCTCAAAGCCACAGTGAGCTGGTGCGGAGTTGGGACCGAAACCTGGCATCTCCCAGGCCAGTGTCCCATCTTGCACAATAGCAGTGGCTAAAACATGGAGAGCAAAATACATAGAAGCCTTTTTGGGTTGGGATGCTATAAACCTATGAAAATGCATTCTCAAGATAAAGGCCATCCTGCCTAGGGATGTTGCAGCCAGTCGTACAAGGAAAAGCAAGTTCTCCCCAATGGAAAACCAGCACTATAAACAGCTGAGGGAAAATAGATGGCTTCTGAGATGGGAGTGCTGCTGCCCATTGACAATAGTATTTCAGCGTTTCCCTCGGCATGTCTTTTCTCTGAACATGGAAGAAGGGACTCCTTTGAGATGCTAGACACACAAGATGCCTCGTAACAAAAAGAATTAATCTTTACATCATAATAAAAAGAATTAATCTTTACACACTAGGTCTTTCATCCGTTATCCTATTCATTTTCTCCTCATAACACTCCTATGAAGTTGATGCAGTTGTCATTTCCACTTTAGAAACATGAAAATTGTGACACAGAAAGGATAGAGAACCTGCCCCAACCCACTGAGCTGCTAAGAACTCAGCCGGGTGGAATCTGAACTTAGGAAAAGGGAATGTAATTCATGGTTTTTCCTACTATATTCTGATGCATTATTACATGGAACACTGTAGGACATATACCATGCCCAGAAATATGATTGATTCATGTCAATCCAGAAAAGAATAAAAGCTCTCTCACTTAATGACAGTAACTACAATTTATCTGAAGCACAGAATAGTTTACTAAAAATTCTGCACATGTATTCCTTTATTTAATATTCTCTCTAATCTGTGAAGGAGTAGGAGTCATGCCCAGAAGGGGCAGAAGCTCAGAGAAATCAGCTACGATGCTCACATTTCCATTTGTGATCCAAACTTCATGGGCCTGTCCGCTCAGCATGAGCTCTTAGCACTGAATTTGCTTTTTCAGCATTTTTTATACCTCTGATGTCAGAGGCAATGTCTGGTGGGAGGGATAGTGTCCAAATGGCATCATCTCATTAAAATTCTGCAATTTGGGGGGGGGGGTGTTGGAAATATATCTAGAAAAGCTCAGATAAATCACAATTTCTTTCATCTAATAATGTATGATAACAACAACAATTTGTCTCAAAAATGACCCTGATTAAATTTGAAATATGAAAATGTCCACAAAGAATCATTCCATCATATTGACGATTATTTAAGGTTGTCATAGAAATTAATAATACCATACTCAAATTTGTACAGTTCTTTGCAGTTTACAGAGTATTTTCATGTTCATTGTTTTAGCTGCCTTTGACAAGAAGATGGTCATGTTCAAGTATTACTATCCCCATTTAACAGAAAGGATATTGAAATTTAGAGAAGTTAAAGCTTGCACACAGTCACTCATACAAGACAGAATTAGAGCTTAATCCAAATAACCTCACTCCTAGGTGAAGCCTCTTTGGACAGGTCCCTCTGTAGTATCCCTGTTGTTTGCTCTTAAAACAAAAAGTAGACTGAGGAAGGTTCCAGGTACAGTAAGTAGGTGCCATTTCAGCATGTTCCATTGCCTGGCTTGTCTGGAAAGCAAAGTGTAGGGAAACCCTGGCAAGCATCCCTGAGGTGGTGGTGAACTCCAGGGCAGGAATTTCTATTCTCATAGTGGATACACTGCTAATTTATTTGGTGGCCAACATGGAAGCCTGAGGCTTCTGGGCAGGACCTGCTCTCTGCAACAATATCACAGCAGAGAAGCATGAGGGAGGTGTTTGGAAGTGACCAAAAGAGATAAGCTAAGCATGAACAGGTACAGCTTGGGGAGTAGCTCACATGCAGATAGTAATCAAAAAAAGTTTAACATTTGAACAAAGAACAGAATCACCGAGAACTGCTGCAAATTTGATGAGCATATATACAAATAGCTCAAATACGGCTCTCAGGACAGTTAACACAGAGGATGCAAGTGTAGTCCTTCTCACCCTGGCTGGTAGCACAGTGGATAAGGCATCAGCCTGCGAACTCAAAGGTCGCAGGTTCAATTCCCCAGCCAGGGCACATAACCAGGTTGCAAACCAGGTCTCCAGTCAGGTCTGTGGCTGGAGGCAGGTGAAATGCAACTATACATTGATGTCTCTCTCCCTCTCTGCCTCTCTCCCTTCCCCTCTTTCTAAAAATAATGAAATAAAATCTTTAAAAAATAATAAGCAAACCATTGTTTAAAAAATTTTTTTAAAACAAAACAAAACTTAATATATATAAAAAAAACTGTAGTCCTTCTCAAGGCCCCACCTCCTCATCTATGAAATCAAGTGAGCCAGGAGGAAAGTGACTAGTTATTGGCCTGGGATGTTCTACTATTCAATATACTTTTTTTAGCCTATAATATCGTCTCTGCTCTTCTACCTACAGATATCCTGGCCCTTGTCACAGAAAGTAGTCTTGTTTTCCTTTCAATGCAGATCAAATCACTTCATTGGTTAGGTTTTCTCTGCCCTCTCCCTAAGACAGAATTTAAAGTTCCACCTTTGGGTTTTAATGCATCACACTGTAATATAATATTTATGTACCTTTACAACAACCACTGGACCAGAAATCTTTGAGGCCATAGTCCAACAAAGTACCTCACCCAAACCAGGCCACAGAGAGATTTCAGTTGAATGTAGAAATGAAGTGAGCAGCACTGATAAAGAATTAAAGTAAATTTCAGTTAACTGGACACTGAGCACACGGAGAATGATGCCATCTATTTAAGTGAAGTTGTCCAGTAAACTCTTGTTTCTTACATAATAGTAAACAACCTATTTCCATGTCACCAGCCCACCTTCTACTCAACCAGAGGAAATCAGTGAGTATCAAGACTGTCCTTGCTGTCTGAAAGTAGAGTAGGGACTAATGGATTCTAATCGATGAGATTATAGAAGGGTTTAAAATTGTTTTCCTTTTCTAGCACTGCTCATGCGTGAAACAACTTGTCTGATACCTGTCTCTCAAATTAGCTGTGCCAGGGCAGGGGCAAATCTGCATTGTTGATTGCTGTATTTCCAAGGTCTAGTATAGTGCCTGGCACAGAATAGATTTCAGGAGACTTTGATGAATGAATGAATGAATGAATGAATGAATGAATGAATGACTTCACAAAAAGGGTACCATAACTGAGCCTTCCATCATCACTAATTGCAGGGCTACCTTATAGCGTATCTATGAGGATCAGCCACTGCACTAAACTTGCAATATTTGTGAAGGGTAAGGAGTGGTGTCTGTGTTTTACAGATGAGGAAACTGACATTCAGAGAGCAAAGTAATTTGCTAAGACTCGCAGAATTAATTTTTGGCAGGACCATCCATCATTCAAACAAAGCTCAGCCTGGCCGCAAAGCATACAGATAAATGGGAAAACTGCTCCTGGCTGAGGAAGGAGTATGGACCAAGTGTGGACCAAGTGGGGCATAGAAGTGCCTGTGGGTTCGGACACTGGTCACAGAGTGGGGCTACCAATGGAGGAGGAGGCTGGACAGGTGGGTTGAGTGGGGCTCAGCCTAGAATCCAGGCCTGTGGATTAACTGGATCTCCACAACTCCAGGCTTTCCCTGGAAAGTGAAATTTCTAAATGATCCGATGTGACCACTTATTTGCCAGGTTTTCCACTCAATGCAGAAGTATAGAGAAGAAAATTTCCAACAATTTAAGGTTTCAGTTAATCAAATTTTACCGGGAAAGAAAATGTCCTAGCTGGAGGCCTACTTATAATTTTAATTTGCTTTTATTTTGAAATAATTTTATATTTACAGAACAATTGCAAAAAATAGTACAGGGAGCTCCCATATACAAGTTACCTTGTTTTATAAGTTTAACATTTTATATTACTTAATGTATAGTGATTGACACTGGGAAACTAACAGTAGCATAATACTTTTAACCAACTCCAGACTTCACTTGGCTTTCACCAGTATTCCCCCTAATCGCCTTTTTCTGTTTTAGAATCCGAACCAGGACCTTGCATTTAGGTGTCATGCTTCTTTTGCCTCCCTCAATCTTGGGTCAGTCCCTTAAACTTCCCTTGTCTTTCACAACCTTGATACTTGAAAAGGGTGCTGGTCAACTATTAGGTGAATTGCCCCTCAGTCTGAGTTTATTTGATGTTCTATAATGATTGGATTGAGGTCACACATTTTTGGCAAGATGTTAAATTCTGCCATCTTGACAAGTGCATACCAAGGTGAACATAAAGTCAAAGTTGACCTTCATCATGTGGTGAAGATGCTGCCTGTGGGGTTTCACCACTGTAAAGTTACTCTTCTCCTTTTGTAATAACTAAAAATCTTGGGAGAGAGAGCTTTAGACTACATAAATATCTCTTTTCACCTCAAACACTTGCCCACTTTTAGCATCCATTGATAGATCTTGCTTGAAACAATGATTACTATGGTGTCGTAATGTGGATTTTATACTTTTTCACATTCCTTTTACAATGATTAATTGGAAATTCTTTTGTAAGGAATAACTGTCCCTTCTTTATGCATTTATTTATTCAATTATTTATAGTAACAAATGTTCATGAATATTTATCTTATTTTATGGACTGTAATCCAATACGATTGTTATTGATTACTGTACAGATTGTTCTGGCTTTGGCCGTTGAGAGCCCTGAGACCTTTCAACATACCCCATCCTGTTTTTGAGCACTTCTGACTTTGTAGCACCACAGATACTCCAGGCTCCTCTTGGATTTTCCTCCCCCAGACCTAGAATCAATCACCGAAAAGCCCAGGTTTCTTTTATTGCAGAATGGTATTTAGAAGCCAAGACCAGGGTACTAGCTGTGCCTTTTGCCACTTGAGTGCCATTTCTTCTAGGCCTTCTCACTGGACAGAGCTAGAAATACATTGATGTGCATTCGCAGATGTGTACACACACAGAGACACCTATAATTATTTGTGTCTATCATTTTGTGTATATATTACGAAACTATGACTTCATATCAGTACCTCAGATTTCAATCCAACATTTCAGAGCTCCTGCTCGCTTTCCCCCTTTTCTAAATAGTTGCTTACTTTGGGGACAACTTTCTACCTGTCCCTGTTCCTAAACACTGCAGCGCATTATTGGAATTCAGAAATTCTGCTATGCTTACTGAGCTGAAGAGAAATATCCTTTAGGAAAGACAAGTAAGGTACCCCTTTAAATTTTTGGTCAGACAGTTATATAATATCCATAACTGACACAAAAGAAACACTAGCTGGCACTTGTGGCTACTTCACAGACATGCCTAACTTAGTCTCATAGTCACCCCAACTCTTGTTGTGAAATCTTTCCTACATGAAGTCAAGAACCCACCCATTCCTGGTTGGCCTTTGGCAACCCCTGTCCCTTAACGTTGTAATGGTAAACCAGCATTCAATGGGTTCATGATGAGAGCTCCCAGTTCTCTTCCTGCTACAAACATCATAAAAGTGGGTCAACTAAACAATCTTCATGATCTAGCTCCAGGAGCCCCTGAGTCTCCTGAGAAAGCTCAGTCCAGGAGAAGGAGTGATGCTTCAGAACATGTATAACGCTACCCCTGCAAATGGTACTGCTCAGAAAATCATGTGAATTGTATTTCAAGTTAAATTTTGTTATTTTTGAAAGGGGGATAATCATACCTTTTTTCAAGGTTTGTTGTGAGAACTATATGAGATAAGATAGGTATACTTCTAGCAGAAAGAAGGTATTTAGTCCTCAAATTAGCTTTGGTGGATGAGGCATTTAGTCTGCTGCATCTCAGTTCAGTTGTCTATAAAATGAGGAAACTCAATTAGAGTTTTCAAAACATTTCTTTCGCTGGGAAACTTTGATAAACTCAAATGATGTCTTATATAGCTCTTCCCAATTAAAAAAAAAAAAATCAAGGTTGTAGTATATAAGCCATAGGTACCGTTAGGGCCAGAGAATGTAAACAATCAAGGTTGGAAAGCTGTGCAAAAGCTTCTGCGAAAACGTGGACTATGCAAATTATTTGGGGGATGCAGTCTGAAGAGTAAGCAGAATGGGTGCTGTTTAGGGTTGGCAAGAAACAGAGTCAAGTCCTAGAAGTGGAAGTGAGTATGGCGGGTCTCAGACAAGTTCTACCCGGTACCTTGACGCTCACCTTGACCACAACCCCATCCAACTGTTAACACATTAGGAGGCCTTAGGCAATTCTTCTGCCCAGCTAGGTGTGCTCTCAGGACGCAGCCTTTCTCCCCTCACGGTGGTGCTGTTGCTGGGCTTGTTGGTATTGCACACTTGGAATCAGATGCATGTGGGGAGGCTGGGTGTGGCCACTTAAAGATGTCATGGGTTGAAAGATGGCCCCTCCCCACAAAAAATATACTGAAATTCTAATTCCTGGTGCTTAAGAATATGACCCTATTTGAAAACAGAGTTATTGAAGATGTAGTTTGTTAAGATGAGATCCTACTGGAGTAGGGTAGGTCCCTATTGCAATGTGACTGGGGTCCTTCTAAGAAAGTGGCCACGTGAACACAGAGGCCCACAGAGAGAGTGCCATGGGATGGAAGCGCAGAAGCTGCAGTTATGCAGCTGAAGGCCCAGGACCCTCCAGATTGCCAGCATAGCACCCAAAGCCAGAAGGGGGCACAAGTCAGAGGGACTGTCACCCTGCTGACACCTTGATTTTGGACTTCAAGCCTCCAGAACTGTGAGACAATAAGATTGTTGTCTTAAACTACCCAGTTTGTGGTATTTTTAAGTGGCAGCCCTAGTGACCTAATACAGAAGGGCATAGATTACTGGGATTTTGAGTAGCACTGAGAAAGAGGCAGTCAAGGGAGAGCAGGGATGCCTAGGTATGACACAGTGAGAGCCATGCTTCTGAAGGTCAGAGTCCAGGATGGTCAAGGCAGAAGGAGCCCAGAGTGAGGGACCCTGGATGTAAACTGCTGAGAGACTTGGTAAACATGCTGGCAGCAAGGATGGAAAGAATGAGTAAGTGCAGAGAACATGTCAGGGCACTCTAAAAAGTGGACAGGCATGGGGAAGAGGACTAACTCAAAGTGACTTAGTTTCTTGCTTGGACACTTTCCTATCTGTGTGTTCAGATAAACCATTTAGTCTCTGGTGATAACTCAGATTGACTAAGAAATTGAGAGTACTACAGATGTACACTTGATCCAACATTGGGATCCAACGTTGACTTTATTCCCCTTACCCTGAAGCTAGGTCAGGCAATCACAATTTAATAATACTAGTGGTAATAGAGTAGCAATAGTAAAAGTTGAACACTAATCACTTCAGGTTCTGTTTAAGCTAGCAGTCTTTGTTGTCTGATTTGGTAGAATAATATATCCCTTTCATCTTCTGTTGAAAAATGGTCACGTGATATATCCTGTATTCTGCCTTAAGAGATTCTTCCCTTTTGCCCTTTACCTTTTTGGTAGTCTAATTCGGCAAAACTTTTTCTCAGTCCCTGGCACTCCTCCTGCCAAGATGCCAATGATACCTTCCTTGCTCTGTCTACACTGCCAATGGGAATGCAAAATGGGGTTCTTTTCTGCATCAAGTACTGAAAAAAATAAACTGACCTAAAAATCCTTTTTTAAAAAACTATGCATTCAACATATCCATGTCTTTAGAGGCTTGATATTTGTTTGCGATAAGAGGCTAGAGGTGGAAAAGTAGGGGCTGACAGAAGGAGACGAACTCATGAAAATTCTGAACTCCGGTGCATATTTCCTCATGTTAAAACAATAGCCCTGACACCCTGGTCAGCCTGTTGTCACATAAAACTCAAGCTACCTAGCCATATCTTTACTGCTTTAAACAAGCTCTTATCCTCAAAAGGCTGCAATGGGGGAGACATTTATCAGGGACAGTGTTGTTTTCCAAGCACCTATAGGAAAGCTTTTAAAAAACCCAACAAACTTTATGTATGTATCGATGAAAACTGTTTACAAGGCAGAAGATTGCACCTGGCATGAGCTTTCCAACACATTTATCACTTCATTCCAAAGCTGGGTGGGAAGGGGCAACCTTCCCCTGACAGCTGATACCTGGCAAAAAAAGGATGAAGAAAGTGTCAGAAAGTTTATGAATCTGCAGGCAGCTGTAATAGTGAAAACGAACATGATTCTCCTTGCCATCCCAATTCATAAATCTCGGTCAGCACTTGAAGATAACACTGACAATCTATTGTAGTCTTTCAACATAAGGTACCGTTGTGGCAGTTAACAGGGAGCCAGGAGCATTACCTGAAAGTGGAAGTCTTCCAAGTACAATGTGTATTGATAAGATGTTGAAGGGAGAGAGAGTAATGGGAAAAGCAGAAAGCGAGTTGGGAGGGAGAGAAGGGGGGAGGCTCCTAGCCATTGGTGGTGATCCACTTGTCTTTCTGCGAGATCAAAATATTTGCTTTTCCTAAATTTAGAGAAGTGTGAAGAGACAAACAAGATAATAGATGTAATACCACTTTGAAAAGGTGAAAGCACTAGGTTAATGTAAAGTAGTATTCATATTATCGTACCTTTTCTCTTTCTTTTTCTTTGGTAGGAAAATGTTCAAAAGAGAAGGATCCAACTAATTGGCAGTGAGTGTGTATGTAGCTTGGGAAAGATGTTATGTGGGTGACATGGGGTTAAGGAGAGATGCTCACATTTCCATTAGCGAATCTGGAATTCAACATGAGTTAGGATTCCACATTGCTAAGCTGATAGTATGTGATCAATAAATATTTATTGACTGAGTGACTTTAGCTCATTGTATAATGCAGATTTGTTTCTGTAATTGTATCTCTCCCTATGACAGAATGAAAAAATGAAACAATGGCAAATGTATCCATAACTATAGAGAGTCAAATGAACTAATGTTAGTTACAAATTGAATAATTAGAACCAAGACAAAATGCTAATTAAGATAATAAGAAATTAACAAATGGATAAGCAAATAGGTTAATGGAATAGAACACAGAGGCTAGAAAGAAACACAAACTTATGCAGTCAAATAATTTTGACAAAGAACCAAAGCAATTCGAGGATGAAAGAAAGTATTTTCGAAGTGATGATAGAATCACTGGGTAGTCAGAGAAAAAATGAGCCTCAACTCCTACTTCACATCAAATACAAAAATTAATTTATGGTGAATCATAGATCTAAAGATAGAGCTAATATTGTAAAACTTCTGGCAGTAAACACAGAAGAACATCTCCATGACCTCAGGGGTAAGGCAAGGATTTAATTGAGAGGTCACACAGTGCACTAATCATAAAGAGAGAAAATGATAAATTGGACTCCATCAAAGCTAAAACCTTGAGCTCATAAACAGATATAATTATGACAAGCAGCCAATAAGCCTCAGGCTGGAAGAAAATATTCATAACCTATTTATGTGTGGTCCTTCTTCAGATACTGTCCTCTATTAGCTCTTCCCTCTATAGACAAGTTTCTTGAAAGAATGTTTACTGTCACCTACTCCTCACATTGTCCCGCAACCTTCTACACTGTGATTATGCCTCCATCCTGTCATCCCTTCCAGGGTCACCTTATTGTGAAGTACACAGAACAATTTTCTGGACTGATTTCAGATGTCTTATCTATAATTTCTGGGAAGGGTGACCACTCCCTTTTGGGGTTGCTGTTCATACCACCTTTCCTTCCCTCCTGCCTGGTTTTCCTCCTCCCTGGTTATTCCTCTTGGGGTCATTTGAGGCACTTCTTTTGCCTCATATTCAGTGTTTTCCTTGAGATCAGTAGATATCAACTCTTATCTCCTGATGATTTCATCCCAAGTTATGAGCTTAATACACAAACTTGTATTATTTTTCTAGCTCCACTGCATAACACCCACTCATAAGTTTTGGCTTTCTTGACAGTTCTCTGAATGACCAACCATCTACCTATTCACTCATTCACTCTTTCATAGAATTTCTATTGAATATTCATCATATCCAAAGACTTAGAAAATTTGTCTTCTTGTATTTATGTATATTATGGCTGTTATCTTTAATACACTTTGCCTTTTTTTTTGTATATGATTAAGTTTCAAACATCCCTACAGGCTCAGTTCAAGGTCATCTTCTTCTAGGAGGCTTCTTGATGTTTAAGTCTCATGCTGATACTCCTTAAAGTCTCCTGCTGTAGCACTTGGGGCTTGGTTCTCACATAGCCCTTACCACAAAGCATTGCAGTCCTCTACCATATTTGTCTGCCTCCTCAGCTATACTAAGAACTCCTTGGAAACACACTTTTGCATTTTAACCCACTGGAACAGAATGGGTTTGCCATAGATATTTTCTGAATGAGGTCAACCTCAGTTTGCATTCTTAATTCCTATTCTCCCATTTACTAGCAAATCATCTTGAGAAAATTACTTAATCTAGAAAGTGTCCCTGAGTTTCGTTGGTTATAACCCTAACATGCAGTATTATATTTTGAAGGGATTAAATGATTTGATGAATGGAAAGTTTAAGAACTGTCCTGGCCTCTGGTGGGTGGCCTACAGATGTTAGTTGTAGCAGTTTAACCATCACACCAAATGATATAAGCCAACTCCAGGCTCCAGAAGAGATTATGAAGTATAAGCTTCTATAGAAAGAGGCTTATATTCTTATAACTATCCCCTCCCATGTAGGAGAAATGTCTGGAGACATTTGGAAAATCAAAGGTATGGAAAGTAAACATATATGACATGTTATATGAAGTATAACTGAAGAGTTGAATTGGACACAATATGATTTATTTTTTTATTCAAAATCTTAACTTGATTTTAGAGAGAAGAGGGAGAAGGAGGGAAGGGGAGAGAAAGAGAGTGTGTCTCTCTAGACACATACACACACACAGAAACATTGATTTGTTTTTCTACTTACTTTATGCATTTTTTGGTTGATTCTTACCTGTGCCCTGACTGGGATCAAACCTGAAACCTTGGTGTACCAGGATGATGCTCTAACCAATTGAGCTACCCGGCCAGGGCATGGACACAATATAATTTAACAGGAATAACTGAAGTGATTCCTGCAAGACATCTCAATATGAAATTTGATTTCTTCATTAAATAAACATCTGTTAAGTTATGTGTAAAGTGCTTTGTAAGATATGATGGACATGAACACAGGAGTTAATCTGCTCTCAAGAAATGTGGATTCTAAGAACCTATGTACCCCTATGTTCATAGCAGCATTATTTACAATAGCCAAGTGCTGGAAACAGCCTAAGTGCCCATCAGTGGATGATTGGATCAAAAAACTTTGGTACATTTACACAATGGAATTTTATATAGCAGAAAGAAAGAAGGAACTCATACCCTTTGCAACAACATGGATGGAACTGGAGAGTATTACGCTTAGTGAAATAAGCCAGTCAGAGAAGGACAAATATATGATCTCACCCATTACAGGACAATAATGAACAAAATGAACAACAAGCAAAACAGAACCAAGTATATGAATACAAGGAATAGGCCTTCAGTGGTCAAGGGGAAAGGGGTTGGGGGGAGGGGGGAGGCAGAGGCAAGAAAGGGGAGCAGCTTAGACAAGAACCTCGTATAAAGGAACCATGGACATGGACAACAGGTGGGATTGACTTTGGGGGGAACGGGTGGGTGGGGAGGGGGACAGAGGGGAGCAAAAAGGTGATGGATGAAATACAACAACAATAAAAATTTAAAATAAGAGAGAACATGTGTTTTTTTATGAACAGGAAAAAAAAGAAATGCAGATTCTAGTAAGGAAGCTAAGACACATCATAAATGTACAAAATACTGGCCATTGTGTGAGGGGGTTTGGAGGAATTGAAGCATGCAGTGCCTTTTCTTAAATTTGACTCTGCTCATTTGAGTAAAGGCACTTTGTTGTTTTCTATCTTATTTGTGTTTTTCTTTGGTCTGTCTCCCTTCCTTCTTTCCTGCTTCATTTTTATGTCTTTGTCTTTGCTTTTGCTGTCCTGCCAAGGAAACAAACAAACCTCCAAGCCATGTGGTCTTTCCACCCAATCCCACTTTTCCAACCTCTCAATCACAAATCTTTCTGGCTCTGGCTTCAAAAACCAGCCTCTGCAAGTATATTGGCCTGTAATTGTGGCCAGAAGAGAAGACGTAGCGGGGATAGTTACTCTAACAGAGGTTGTTGTTACACAAATGCAAGACTACATGTCTATGACCAACTTTTTACTCCACTCCATTATCATCTGTCCTAACACACCAGAAAAAAGTGTGAACCAAAGATTCCCAGGGAATGAGTCATCAAAGAAGACATGTTCAATTCAGCTGTCTTTGAATGTGAAGGAGTTGGAACATGAGTTGTTAAGGCATGCAGTGTTTGATTAATGAAAAGGTTTCTTTATTCTACATTTCATATACAATTTAATCTACAATTTCCATTTTTGCTATTTTATTGAGATAATATTTTATTATAAGGGGTTTTAAAATTAATATGCTCTTATAATAGATATTCTACAATCTTTAAGGTAGTTTTGAACCCTGAAGCTGTATATTATTTTTGCCATGTTGATCTAACTCTGACATTACAATGAAAGTCATATTAGGATTTTACATTAAATTTTTATATTAAATGTTTTGTGGGGTAGCTATTTTAGAAATCAAGGTAACCTTGAATGTAAACTTACTAGAACTATATAAAATACATTAACTTTAATATTATGTTAAGTCCCAAACTGCATTTACAAATAAACCAAATGTCTCAATAAAAGAGATATTCTTCTGAATTTATTATCTTTCCTCATTTCAATCTGTGGCATGGATTCAGTCTAGAGACAGAAGTCTGAACAAGGCAAGCTCAATGGTTTTAGATTATTTTTTTTCTTTGGAAAATAGGGGGTTTGGTCAAGATGAACCTTTTCTTCAGTGTGACCTGTGTAGTCCTACAGGTCACAGCAGGTATCTCAGATGCTGCCATGAAGAAAGACAAAATCTCCAAACACGGGGTTCTGGGCTTGCCTGCTATAGCCAAAGAACTTCTCATTTTATTTTCTACATTGTAAATTTTATCTTCATATACTGAGATTTCAAAAATCATTTGAAATCAGAGTTGTATTATTATAAAGAACAGGTTGACTTAGGTTTACCTTGTGATCTATATCAAGGAATTACCAGCTACAAATCTTGAAAAACCCACTGGCTGCACACCTAGAAACACAGGATAAAATATAACACAGACTTAAAGGTCTGGCTAAGTTTACAACAGAGTAAAGAAAATCCTTAGTGGCCAAAAACTAAGCGGGAATGAAAATCAAGAATGACAGACTCACACTGAAGCTTTTGCTGCTTTCAGGGCCTTTGATGGTCCTGGTGACTCAATGTACTTTAACAGCTGTACATGAAGACATAAGACAAACCTTGGGACTGTGTAAGGTATAGAGTTGAAATTAAAACTCCTATACATAATCAAGAGCTTTAAAAGGAGCCTAAGTTCAGTGAAAGGGTGGGTACAAAAGAGCCTTGCAAAAGGAGAAACTTGTTAAACTGGGTATAGGCTCTGGTGAGGAAAAAAAGTCTCACTTGAGAATCTGTGAACACAGTTCTGTGCTCACATGGATTTCAGGTTTATTTCTATATTACTTGAGTGGTCTAGGAAGCCTTGAGACAAAAATATTAATTTACAGTGATCATGGAATAGTGCCTGGCAGAAACAAAAGCAAATTCCACCTGTAACATGGACTTTGCAGAATTCATGCAGTTATAACTGAAATGATTAGGAGCTGAGAAACTAAAGTTACAAAACTTTTAAGAATCAAATTAAAATGGGAGTTAATAAAACCACAAACAAAAGCTTTAGGCTTTCATGGGTTTCTGGGAAAAATTGACAGAAAAAGATATACAATTCATATGTTTTAAAATGTGCAAAGAAATGAAACAGGATTGAAAATATCAAAAAACAATACATTGTGAAGGAATATGAGGACTCTTGAAAAAATCAAACAAATAGACCTCTAGGAATAAGAAGTTTCATAATTCGTTTTTTAATCCCCACTGAGGATATTTTTTCCATTGCTATCAGACAGAGAGAAAGGGTGAGAGGAAGGGAGAGAGAGAAACATCAATGTGAGAGAGAAGCATCTATTGGGTGCCTTCTGTATGTCCCCAGACAAGGGACCATATTTCCTGGACTGGGGATTGAACCCACAACCTAGGTATATATGTGTCCTGAGCAGAAATTGAACACACAGCCTTATAGTTACAGGACAGTATTCTAATCACCAAAGCCATACCAGACAGGGCAAGTTTTGTAACTTGTAAAATTAAAAACTCAATGGATTATTAAAAGAGCAGAATAGACAGAATTAAAGGGAGAATTAGTAAACTAGAAAATAGCTTTAAGGAAGTTACTTAAACTGCAAACTGAAGCAAAACTGAAGAAAATGTGATGGAATAACTTAAAGAAACATGGAAGGTTAAAATATAAAGTCTAGGAAATATTTATCTGAAATTATAGAAGAAAATACCAGAAAAAATGGAAGAGGGTAATATTTGAAAGATAATTCTCTTCAGAATGATTAAAGTCACAAATTCTCAGATTCAGGAACCACAACAAACTTGAAACAGAAAATAAATCTCTATCTATAAATAAAATTATAGAATAAAAAGGAG
This sequence comes from Noctilio leporinus, assembly GCA_004026585.1. NCBI lineage: Eukaryota > Metazoa > Chordata > Mammalia > Chiroptera > Noctilionidae > Noctilio > Noctilio leporinus. Next base: position 59,299 of record PVIW01007329.1, on the reverse strand, counting down.
AAATAAAGGCATTAAAAGCATTTTAAGTGAAGGATTACCTTTAAATAAATAACAATTGGACTCGCATCAGATTCCTTATAGCAATATGGAAGTCAAAATACAGTGAAAATTCTGAGGAAAACTGTCTACAATTATATATCCAAGAAAACAATCTTTCCAAAATGAAGATGAAACAAAAACATTTTCAGGGAGTGAGTGCCCTGAGGCACATAGCCACAAAAATGCACATACTAGCATATATAATTCCTTTCTCAAAGGCCAACTTCCCCACAGTTCCTATATTTGTTTGCTCTGTAGTGCTTTTAAATGTGTTTTAAAAATATTTTGTCCAGATTTTTAAATTGCTATTTGTAGGAAGCATAATCCAACCAAGTTATTCTTCTATTATCAAAGCTGTAATGTAATCTAGGCATTTAATTTTGAACCTGTTAGGTTTGGCATACTTAGTGAATGTGTGTGTGGAAACACTGAGAAACGTACATGTGCGGAGTTCAGGGTGGAGTCATAAATTTGGTTGTCATTAGCACACAGGTGAAAGCATTAAGCTGGAAGAGATCACACAGGAGTGAATATAGACAAAGAAGAGGAGCAATGCAAGTAGTAAGACTTGAGGGTCTCCAAAGTTTAGAAAGCTTGACAAAGGCATCTGAGATGCAGTAGCAAATGAGATACAAGAGAAACCATGAGGTTGTGGCATCTTGAACTCTGAGTGGAAAATGTTTTACTAAAAGAAGCTATCATTTGTGTCAAATTCTGCTGAGATGGCAAGTAAGATGAGAACTGAACTTAATGATTGGGTTTAGCAAGATGGAGGTCACTGATGAATTTAGGGCAGTTTTAGTAGAATGCTGAGGGTAAAAGTCTAACTAGAGGGAATCATACAAGCAATTGCCTACCTCACAGGATTATTGTGAGGGGTTAAATGGCAAATCACAAATGACATTAATATATAAAGAGCTTATAAAATTAATTTGAAAAATGGGGAGTTATTGTGTAGTGAGTACCAAGTCAGTCTGGGATAAGGGAAGACTTCTGGAGCTTGATAGTAGTGATGTTTGCATAACAATGTGAAAGTACCTAATGCCACTGAATTATACATTTAAAAAGAGTTAAAGTGGTAAATTTTATGTTATGTATATTTTACCACAATACAAAAATAATAAAAATGGTCATGCATTATAAAAATGAGCAAAATAAGAGTATACAGAAAAATAAATATGAATGGCTATTAAACATAAAAGTTCCAGCTAGTAAGTAAATTAGCTGACTGATTTGTAAAAATGCAAATCAAAATTAACAAGTGGCATTTCTCACCCATCTGATTGGCCATGTTGAAAAGTTTGATAATTATTGTGCTGGCAAAGACATGAAGGAACAGTCCTTTCATTCATTATTGGTAGGATATAAAGAGTACAAAGTTTTCAAAGAACAATGTTGGTAAATCTCTCAAAACTAGAAAGGCATTTACCATTTGATTTGGCAATTCTACATTTATGTACATATATACATACATACAGTGTAAGTCACACATAAGACTTAACAATGAGTTTAATGGTTATCGGGTTCACTCCTACTTCTTGGACCTCATGTCTTTCTCTTGGAGTCTATGTAATAATGTCTGGTATTCTTTTCAGGGGTCCAGCACCCAATTTCTCTCCCTCTATTTTGAAAATTTCCTACCTCATAATCAAGACCCTAATCTACCTGCCACTAGAGAATTGAAAAGTAATTGAGATTTCCTTTACCAGGCTCCCTCGCAAGCAGGGGCCCATTCTACCAGGAAGACACCCTCACCCCAAGGACAGAAAACAACTGTCTTGGTGATGGCAATGGCAGCTACATCTGGTCTTTGGAGGCATGAGGAGTGATTGCTACAGTGGGGGTGTCCATCCCACGTGTGTCTAAGATGTTGCCATGTTTATATGTTCATAACTTATGTTCACATTCCAAAGTAGAGAATATTCATTGTATGGCAACGGTATAATTATTCTTCTATTTCGCTGCTTAGAAACATTTGGGCTGTTTTCAGGTTTGTTCTTTTGTTGTTGTTTAATTCCAAGAACAATACTAATCACAAAGCTCTTGGAAACATTTCCTGGTGTACATGTTCTCTATGGGACACTAAATATCCATACCCTATCCCAGAAAATTAAATCAGAATATCTAAGAACGGGGTCATAGAATTTATCAAAAGTAGATTGTCCATATAAAGCAAATCTCTAACGTTAATTTTATCTTCATTATTTGGATCATAGGTCAGTCAACTGAAATCTAGTTCCAACATCATCACTGCCTGTGCAGCAGGGAGAAAACATGTATTCTGTACCCATTTTAGCAGAAGAGCTAGTCTCTTGTCTTCTGGAGGATCTGAGAGGCTTCCAGTGTGGACTAATCTTTTCCAGTGACATACATTGGAGACACCCTGAAGCCCTCCCTCATTCACGCTGGAGTGACCACACCACTGTAAGTTGCTGTGGCTCAGGGGAACAGGCATTTGGACAGGACATAAATAATGTTTTAGCACAAAGGGAGAAGATCCTAGTAGCTGAGTTTTATGACTCATCATCTGGATCACTGAAAACGGCGTCTCTGTCTCTTTTCTCCTAAATGATGCCATGTATGCAGCTGCTGCCTATAGATCAGGCCTGCATTCCCTGCGAGCAAAGAAAGGCTGATGCTTTGGGCTCATTTGCATTTCTAATGGAAGAGGGGCAAGGTGTTCCCTGAGCTGAATCCCAGTAAAAGTTGGGTTTGGAAAAGTGCTTCAGGCAACAGTATTTTTTCAATTCTGTATTGGGAAAAACCTAAAATGTACTTAGCCCAACACTCTGCGCCCTGAGGCACTCAAAGCAAAATGTAATCCTTGTGTTTCTGATTCATTTCACTAACCTCAAAGGCTCTTCAGAGTGGGGTTTCACTGTTAAGAAGTCTCCACACTGCTTAACTTTTCTCTTTCTTCAAAATAAGGACTCATTTACTAAGCTCTTTTCCCAAAAGATAGTAGCATCTAGGCACAGCATTCAGAACTCCTATCTCTCCAGTCCAGCATATTATTGAACATATCTTGTTTCTTTAAAAATCTGTCATTTTTTAAAAAAAGAAGCACTATAGCATCTTAATAAAATTGCAAAAAAAAAAAAAAAAAAGGAGAAAGAATTATGCTAAACAACAGCTTTGTTTTATACTTTAATTTGGTTCAATTTTCTAATCATTTTATATGGTGCTGATTACATTTAATATACACTATTTTTCCTCAAATATTCAACGAAATTCTTTTCTTTTTCCCCTCCCTCCCTTTTTTCTTTTCTTTCTGTGACATAAAAAATTGGAAATTAGACATCCCAGGCAGAAAAAAGTTGATCTATCATTAGGGTGCATTACAGATGATCTGATTTCCTGTTTCTGCCCCTCCCCCCATTGGAAAATGTAGTCTTTGTACCTATTAAGAGTAAAGTATAAAGACATTTATAGAACAGAACAGATCTTCAAAATATTTTGGCTGTCCAGAGAATAAAAAGAAATATCAAAAGGGTAGTCAGGAAGGCCCAGGATAGGATATTAGTTTAACCGGGAATCTGGCAAATATATTTAGAAGATTCAAACTCAATGAGTGAAATTGCTGAATGCTAATCCCCAGGGCAGAAACTTCTTCCTTTCTGGGTCATTTTATATAATCTGCTATTCATATTATATTAAAAAACTCTTTACATGTGTCATTTTGTTTAATAAAGAATAGCTAGGAAAGAGTGTTTCAACTGTCTACTTTTACATCTGCATGCACAACCGGTTGGAACATTTTGATTAAACTGATTAGCCATCTCACACTGTGAGTCAATTTAGTCAAATAACTAGTTAATTCCATCAGCCTGTCTGAGTGTTTTTTTGAAACTGGATTGAACTTCAACTAAATTCAAGCCTGTCAAGTTAGTGGAACTAGTTATAAGTTTAAGTAAAATAATGATTCTGGTGAGTACTGTCCCCGAGTTTTGTTTTACTTCTTTCTTTCTTTTTAAGTTGACAAAAGTTATATTACTGGCCTGGATCTTCAACTTACTCAGTTCTAATAGTTTTCCATTCCATCTAGAGCCATTATGACATATGGTAAATGAAATGCAGTTTTCCCCAGTAGCTTATACAAAAAAGGCTAAAAATAACTTTTACTTCACCTGCAAAACTTTGCGACCACATTTTCCCTTATGAAGAGGAAATTAGTCAATAAAGAATGGGACCAAAAAAAAAAAAAAAAAAAAAAAAAAAACATGGAGAGGAAAAAAGTCAAAGAGAAAGCCTGTTTTAGAGCAATTCATTTCCAGTGTTGGTAGTTAATGGGAAAGCAGCCTTGGAAGGAAAGCGTCTTCTTACTCAGGTTCCATATTCTATCTTGAAAGAGTGTGTGGCACTTACGTAATGTTTTCAATGAAGTAGAACAATAATTGTCTAGAAACATACTGTTTCGTGCAAAACATTCTCTTACTATATAAAACATGCATATTTTGTTGACTACTCCAGATAAATAGGGTTAGACAAAAACGTTTTGCCATATTCTTGAAAAATTACAACACTTACAAAACATGTTTGTAGGTTGCTAGTTGTCAGTTTAATAGAATGACAGTCTTTTGGCTAGATGTTAATTCAGTGGAGTGGCCAATTATGGGGTCTGACTAAATTTAACACTGTTTTCCTCATATAGTGTCCAATCCCTTTCTATCCTGTTGCCTTCCCACTGCATTTTAACTTACAGAAAAACGTTTCAATGCCTCAGTGAGGAACTCAAGACTTTGGTGCACCTATTTGGCTTTGTGTCCCCCCACAAGACCATACCCCAACTGCACTGGTGGGGGTTCCCTGTTCAAGGTATAAACACGCCAACCTCTGTACTTCTCACCCACCCCTTTGCTATACATAGTTCTAGGTCCGTTTTGTCTTTCCCCTCCCCTTTTGCTCATTTGATTCTTACCCCTCTTTATGATACTGGCTATGGTCTCCTTCACCAAGATGGAAGCTTTTCCTCATTCTTGGGTTCCACAAACTTCTCTCTTTCCTGAAATGTTCTGGCATTCACTGCTTGTGCTCCTCATTAGTAATGACATGCTACCCATTAGTACTAGATACAATTGCAGACATTTCATCCATCTCTCTCCGACTAGACTGCAAGTTCACTGGGGGAAGAATTTATGTCATATGTTTTGGATAAGTAGCAAGTAACAAACTTCTGTCTTTATCATCCTTATCATCATTGAAGTATATCACTCTTGAATAATGATATACTATTGGTAGAACCATTAAAAATGAAAGTTCTACTCATTCTCACAATCACTTTTTGAAAAAATTGTGACAAAAATATCTCCATTTCATGAAGGAGGAAGCAAAGGCTTGAAAATCTCTGACATACCCAACTTCATATAGTAAGTGTCAGAGCCAGGATTTGAAGCCTGACATTGTGGGGTGCAGGATTGGGGGTGGCGTGGGGTAGGAGGGAACTTAAGAGAAATAAAAATTAATTTTGACTCCAAGATAAATTTGACAAAAATAAGCCATTTAAAAAACACACACACATATGAAAAAAAAGATGTACAAATCTTTCTATAATTCACCAGCAAAGAATTTACACCTAAGTCATGTTACATATTACAAAAAGCAACAGCCTGATTCTAAAGCACATGCTTTCTATTATTATATATTGTGCTTCTTCTCTAGAACCATAGGAGAAGCAGAAAAGGAGGAAATATCTTATAACAAATTGTGTATAAAATCTGCTCAGATACTCCTGCAATGAAAAGTAGGTCCATATTCTATCTCACTTCAAGATTTATTAATTATATTTTTTGTTTAATAGACATGTCTTAGTCATTAGTTATAATATAATTATTATATATTATCTATCTTCTAAAAAGGACATAAGACTTCTGCATTAGCTACACTGAAGTATAAAGTAGATTGTTATAAGTTAAAAATGTCTATTGTAAACCCTAGAGCAACCAATCAAATAAATAGAAAACCAGGTATATAGAGTGGAAAAAATATGGAATTGTTAAACAACTCAGCCAAAAAGAAGGTAGGAAAAGAAAAAAGGAACAAAGAACATATGGGATAAATAGAAAAGGACTATCAAGGTGGTAGCTTTAAACCTAAATATATTAATGATTTCATTAAATGTCAATACTCTAAACATTCTACCAGAAAGATGAAGATTGCCACACTGGATAAAAGACCAGAAATGTGGTCTAAAGAAACCTGCTTTAAATATAAAGACATAGTTTAATAATAAAAACTGGAAAAATGATATGAGGTGGTTCTTAATATTTGTCTTATTTTTGCTAGCTTCATTTCCATTCTCTGGGCCTGTTCTGATTTTTAGTCATACACGTTTGTGGGGTAATAGAAGACTCAAAATAATATTCAGACTCTCTGTCTAGGTATTAACCAATCTATCTTTCAACAAATCTAACAAAGGGAAGAATTGACAGCTGTCCAGTGCTGAACCACATAAAGAAGTATTGATTTTTCTTCTAGAACAATAGAAAAGAAATAGTTACATAGGTATGTTTTTTTTTAAATTAAAATAGTTTTGAATAACAAAATAAATATTCACAAGAGAAAAAATTGATTATCTTCATAAGCACAACAAAGAAATTAAAATTACCCCAAATCATGCCATCTATAAAGAACCACTTGTGATATTTCAAGTATTTTCCATTACCAAAATTGAGCATATACAATTTACAAAAATTGGATCAAATTTTCTCACTTTAAAATTTGTTATGAATCTTTTCATGTCAATACATATTTTTTAAAATCCAATGACCATTACTCTATCACATGGGATGCTGTAATTTATCAAAATAATCATTATAGCCAATGTATCTATCAGACGCTGTGCTAAGAGCTTTGCATATTCATTTGGTCACCTTCATCACTGTGCATCTATCTGAGTAACATTATTAATTGCCACAATAGCACTCTTTTATATTGCCAATAGACCAAGTTGTCCTATTTTATCATGAACACTAAATCTTCCCCTGGCATCAGCCTGGCATTACGCTACTCCTCCTACCTCTAAACTGCTGTACCTTTCTATTCCTACTATACGTGCCCATCTAATATAACATTCCACCTGTTGAATGAATCCATGATAGTATGTCCCTCAATTCCAATAAAAATAGAATTTTACACATTGATCTGAATTTGGTAGCACTCTGGTGAAGGTTTTGAACACTTCAGTGCTGTACTGTAGGCTCTCCTAATCCCCTACTTTGTTCACTACATTATATATAATTCTTTGTTATTTTGAGCAATGCTGTGACAAATAACATTGTGGGGATATAAGCAAATTGTATCAAGATCAGGCTGTGACATGCTTGATGTCCAGATGTTGCTCATTCTCAGGACCTGAACTAAGCACCAAGATACTTATTTAGTGTTGAGTATGAAAATGAGTCTCAGTAGTGTGCTAGAGCTGACTTGTGTTGGCCTGGAAGAGTTGATTGTATCCCTTTTCAACTCAGGATTCAGTTACATCATATCGAAATCAGCCATGGGGGTGGGGGGTGATATGGTTATACATTTACCAGCAAATCCCTGGCCTTAGGGATGAGTTAATACAGGTATCTTGAATGCAGCACCACATAGTGACTCAGTTGGTATAATTCCTAACCATTATAACTCTGTCTACAAGCCAAGTAGCCTGCAACATAGCAGTGATGAATACGTAGTGCGGCCCATGGTCCTGCAGCCTGTAAATGGTAGTGGGCATTCTAACCCCAATTGTTTTCCATCCCCAAGATTCAGGATCCTCTGCTCCACCTGCCCTATCTGCAGAGAGCTGGTTGTGCAGAGAAACTGCCAGGGCTACGTGACTGTGACCAAGTCACCTAACTTCTATATCCCTCACTTTCCTCATCAGCTAAAAAGAGAATAAGAATAATATCTATTTCATTGTGATATGAAGACTAAAGGAAGTAATGAATTCAAGGAACTCAGCCCAGTGCATGGCACATAGTAAGTGCTCAATAAATATTATTAACACATTTTTAAAGTGCATAATATGGTAAACTGGTATCCTTTTTCTAACATTTATTTATCTTTTATCTCATAGTGTCCTTTTGAAGTAAAGAAATCTGTTTTTAAAAATGTCTTAACATTTCGTTGAGCACAGAACTTCTTGTTTTTAATAGCTGATACATAGTTCAGCATATAACTTTTAGTTCCATTATAGAAGAACTATTTACGTGTTCATTTAGTTGATCAAGTCCCCTTAAAGGCATTACATGAATTTATAGGAGCTTCAAGTTTCTGGAGACCTGATTTCCTTTTGAAAAACTACTGTGTCATGACTGAATAACTTAATTTGCTGCTACCTTGGACATAGTCCCCTTTGATTTCTCTTTATGAGGAGGAGTGTGCCTTGGACACAGCGTTCTCATTATTTGAAGGAACATATCTTGATAAATGGAAATATTAGTTTTCAGCAGAACTCTGCTGAATTTTTTAAAAATGAATTTAATATTCTTTCTCAATTTCTCTGTCAATTTATGCCGTGAAAGAACTTTTAGGGTCATGATTATAAAATGAACAGAGCAACAGATTGAATAAAATAGTGCCTGGCATGTAATAAGCCCTTACTACATCTTTACTGATTGAATAATTAACCAATATGACATGAACAATGTGGTGGACACACAGAGGTATATATGACATATATGATGTAACACACATGTAATACAGATATAACAACCAATAAAACCATTTAAATCTAATCTAAAATACCAGTTGTAATGCATATTATTATCTGACTTCTTGTATTTCATGGAAACACTGTTTAATAGGTTTTTATAAAGGGCTCAGTCCTTTAAGTTATCTGGCAACCCTGTCGCTGGATTTAGATAAGGGGATACTGGTCCTTGCCCAGAGGTCCTTCATGGAGACAGAGTTGTTGCACACAGCCTTCTATGCAGTCACACCAGGTGGCCAAGAACTAGTTCTTCAAGCCATGGACTCTGCTTGTCCCCCTCTCTGTGATGAGTCTGAAAACAAATCCAACCTATGGAATTTCCTCATTATTATTAATATTATTTGTTGTTTTCTAGAATGTGGATTTACTTGACATTCCTATGATACTTTGGTGAAACTTTAGGACAGCTGTCCGTGAAGTGATACAGCCTGTCTCTCGGCTCTGCCCACCATTGAAAATGCCACCTGAAGGGTCTGCCTGGCCATACTTCTAGAGGCCAGGGATCAACCAGAGAAAGGCTTTCTCTCTCCCAATGTCCCCTCAGAGAATTTTCACAACCCTGTTTTCTTCAGGGATCAAACGATGACAAATAGACAGCATGAAGTCGTAAGCTGAAGTCCCATGAACTACAATGAACACTGGGTCTCACCTGGCCCCACTGGACAGAGACCCCTGGTTGCTCAAAGACACTCAGAGCTGTCCTGCTCCTCTCACCCTCCTACCCTCTGTTCATCTCGGGTCACATGAACTAGTGAAGTAAAGGAAGCTAGAAGGGTTCTCCAGCTAGTTCAGTCAAGAAACAGCAGAGGGATATTTTCTGTGTCACTGATTCAGTGCAGTGGCTCTTTATTCCCCTTCTCTGGGCCTCAGTCCCCTCAGATATCCAAAAAGACAGCAAACCACATGGTCCCTGAAAAGCTTTGCAAACTTGATCTTTCTTCTTTCCTTTTATTTCTTTTTAAAATTTGATCTTTATTTTATTTTTTCCATTACCAGTTAGTCCCCTTATACCCCCTTCCCCCTGCAATCACCACACTGTTGTCCATGTCCACCAGTCCTTTTTCCTTTCTGCTCAATCCCTCCACCCCCTAACTTAGTCCCAACCCCCTAGCTGTCATCTGCTCTCCATCTATGAGTCTATCTCCGTTTTACTTGTTGGTTCAGTTTATTCATTAGATTCCCCACATGAATGAAATCATATGGTGTTTGTCTTCCTCTGACCGGCTTACTTCACTTAACATAGTGTTCTCCATGTCCATCCACACTGTTGCAAAAGATACATTTTTCTTATTTTTTAAGGCCGAGTAGTATTCCGTTGTATAAAAGTCCCACAATTGTTTTATCCACTCAGTTATTGATAAACACTTGGGCTGCTTCCATATCTTGGCAATTGTAAATACCACTACCATGGACATAGGGATGCTTATGTTCTTTCCAATGTTTAAAAAATTCTACAGCTCAGGAATTATGCTAACCTCCTCACATACATATCTTATTTTGTTTTCACAATGACCCATCTTACTAATATCATCCCTAGTTTAACTGAGAAAACTGAATCTTAGAGAGAGAGATTAAGTAACTTAATCAAGTTCATGAATAGATGGCAGAGTGAGGATTCAACCCCAGGTCAACCTATTCCAAACCCCAGATCCTTACCCACTACCCTGGGCCGTGCCTGGCACACCCTGGATGTTTCTGCAGCACCAGGCAGTATCCTACAGTCAGATCAAAGTCTCAGGACACCCGCTGGACATTCCTCAAAGGGTCCTCTTTACAATTTTCTGTCCTCTCAGCCACTGACATTAAGAACCTGATTCTATATCGTGTTTGATGGCAAACATCCCTGTAACACAAAGAAGCTGCGGGGTCTTATCTAGTCATTTCATTCGTGCAAGCAAGGCTCTACAGAGTCTGGGTGTCTGTGACTCATCCGTCAGCTCTAGGATCTCTTTCAAAATTTACTGATCTCCTGACAGGAATGGGCAATGGCTTCAGAGGAAATGGAAAGCTCTGAACCCTTGCCAAATCTCAAACTCAAATGAAACCCAAGTGCTTATGTGGAGTTTGGGCACTAACTTTGTTCTTCTGGCTCCTGCAAAGTCAAAGATGTCTCTCCTTCCAGTCCTCTAAGCTTAATGACAAATTAAAGTGAGCCAAACATGCACCTAGCAAGGAAGGGCTGCCAGGCTGATTTCTGATCTAACAGCCTAAGGATTTTCTCTGCGGAGGTTAAGTTTGAGACAGTCCATTGAGAGGAAAAGCAGTTAAAAGGAATCTGATAAAAATCTTCCATTACTGCCACGGCAGAGTTTTTTAGGAGACTGAGTGGTGAAGTAGGGAGGATGTGTGCTTTAGTTTCTGTGGGACCCAGCTATGAACCCCACCCAATTCTGCCACTTGGTAACTATGTGCCTTTTGATAACTTTTCTAGCCTCTCTGAATCTTACTTTCTTCATCTGAAAATTAAGATAGTAATTATTTACCACCTAAGTTTGTTGTGAGGATTAATTGAATTAATCCTGTAAAAACATATGTGTCATCCGCAATTCCACAAAATTATAGAAATTTAGAGTCAAAGAAGACTTAAGATATTGGGTTTAGATACCTGGTTTTATAGATTTATAAGGTAAAGCCCAGGGGATTAAAATCCAAAATCACATAATTAGTTAAATGGAATTCTATTTCACTCTATTTGTGGCCACCTAAACATTTTGCAAATCCTCCATATAAAGATACACATTAGTCAAGACAGTGTATGGAGTATCCTTTATGTGTTCAGCCCTGTATTAACAACTGTATGGTATAAGGAAAGAGAGAGTCTCAGGCCTCAGGACCCTGTTGTGTTCTGTGTTCTCATAATTTATCACCAAGAATGGTAAATTAAGTGTAAAATGCAGTACATTTCATCAAGGAAGTTAATATTTAGTTGCAAAAACAACCTTAATCCACATGGAACAGAGAACCATGCCAGGTTGTTTGTTTGAGAGCAAATGGCAAGCTTTCCATGGGAGTCTAGAAGATAATAAATAAGCACAGGAGGACTCAGGAGAGGCTTCCCGTGGTTCCTCAGCTTTGGAGGGTTGAACTGTTGTGAAGAGATCAGCATGGGAGAGAAGTAGCTACAGGCCAGTTTCAACAGGGAAGACTCACTCTCCCTAAAGCTTCATTGCCATGTCTGAAGATGAAGGTGAATTAGCTCCTGCCTTTTGAGTTGTTGTGAAGATTAAGCTATGTACTTAATGCAGTACTTGGCACGCATGTGGTGAGAACTTAACTAAACACTCAGCCATATACTGAGTTTCAGGCTGCAAAATGCTCTGAGGTAGTTGCCATGGTTCTCTCCATCTTGTTGCGAGGAACTTGAGTGCAATTAAGTGTGGGTATGTTACTGCATTTTGGTCACTAGTGTTTTAGCAAAACTGATATGGGTAAGTTCCTTCTGGAATGCAGCAGCAAAAAAAACAAACAAACAAAAAAAAAAAAACAGGTATACCTTTTACCATGGTCTCTTTTCCCATTAATTGACTTAATGAAGAGAGATCCAAAAATTAAAAGGAGGGTGGAACCACTGGATAAGAGCAGAATGAATCCCCTGAATGACCACATGCAAGTTTGCCCCAAAACAAATATCCCCCACTGAACCAAAAGATCAGTGTGAAACAAGAGTTCACAGTACAACCACCAAAATTCCAGGATTTACCTAATATAACACCTAGCATTACCTAATACATTTTCTAAGGATTTTTTTTTTAAAGAAGGCTGAACTGGAACACATTACACAACAGCATATAAGCTGGGGAATTGGTTAGAAAAGCAGTTTAACTCTCTAAATTTTTTTCTTATCTTGGCAGAAGATAAAGTTATTAACTTTAGCCTCTGATGCATTGCCTAGACATACTGTAATTTCTCAGGTAGCCTCTAAAGAACAGAACCCAATTCCAATATAGTAGTGAAGAAAATTTGGGTAAGATAAAAATAATCAATGGAAGGAAGGTCAAATAGAAAGCCCAAAATACAATGGAAAATAAATATATTGGCAATCACATTAAATATACATAAATAAATGTTTCACATAAAAATAAAACTATCAGAATGAATTTTATAAAGCTAACAAACCCTATGTTATTTGTAAGATAAACACCTATAATATATGTTAAACAAAATTGGAAAAAGTAAATAAATGGAAGATGACATACCAGGCAAATTCTGCCAAAAGACAGCTGGTTAACTATCTTAACATCAGACCAAATAGGTCTAACGTAAAAAGAAAACAATACTAAAGATAAAGGAGGAACTTTCTTAACAACAAAAGTTTCCATTAACTAGAAAGTTGCAACAATTTGAAATGTATATGTGCCTACATAAGGTAAAAATTGACAGAGCTACCAGGAGAAAGAAAAAAGCTATAATTATTATAGGAGTAATTGATAGCAATAGCAACAAAATGTGTCGGTAAAGATGTAGCAGCATACTTGAACAACACGATTAACAGACTTAGTTTAATTGACAAATACAGAACACCATACTCAGCAACTGCATTATGTACATTCTTTAAAAGTAGATAGAATATTAACAGTGTACTCTATGTTGATCCATAAAGCAAGTCTTATCAAGTTTCCGAGTTTTGATATTACAAATCAACTACATGGAGAAAACTAGAAAAAAGCACAAATACATGGAAACTAAACAACATGCTACTAACTAACCAATGGATTGGAGATGAAATCAAACAGAAAATCAAGAACTATCTTAAAACAAATAAAAATTAAAACACAACTTTCAAAGTGTATGGGATGCAGCAAAAGCAGTTTTAAGGTGGAAGTTCATGGCTATCCAGGCTTCTTCAAGAAACAAGAAAAATTCTAAATAGTATAACTCTACACCAAAATAAATAAGAAAATAAAGAACAAATGAAACTCAAAGTAAACAGAAGGAAGGGAATAGTTAAGATCAGAGCAGAAATGAAGAAAACCGAAGATTTTTAAAACTAGAAAAGGTCAATAACACTAAGAGATTGTTCTTGGAAAAAAGAAAAAAAGTCATCAAGAAAATCATCAAGAAAAAAAGAGATCCCTCCCCCAAATAAAATCATAAATGAAAGAGGGGAAGTTATAATTGACGCCACAGAAACACAAAGAATCATTAAAGAATACTATGGACAAGTATATGACAATAAATTTGACAACCTGGAAGAAGTAAGTAAGTATTTAGAAGTATATAAACTTCTAAGATTGAACTGGGTCCAGGAAGAAATGCAAAATCTAAGCAGACTAATAATTAGCAATGAAATTAAAGCCATATTAAAAACAAATAAAAAATAAAACAGAATTCCCAACAAATAAAATTGCAGGACGAGAGGGATTCACAGGTAAATTCTACCAAATATTCAAAGAATTAATACTAATACCTGTTTTTCTTAAACTATTTCAAAATATTTAAATATTCTATGAGGCCAGCATTGGTATTCCATGATACCAAAACCAGATAAAGAAATTACAAAAAAAAAAAAAAAAAAAAAGAAAGAAAGAAAGAAATAATACATGCCAACCAATAGCCTTGATAAACAGATGCAAAAATTCTCCACAAAACATTAGCAAACTGGATTCAGCAATACATTAAAAGGACTATATACACCATGACCAAATGGAATTTATGCAAGAGTGGTTCAATATCCATATATTAATTTTGATATATCACATTAACAAAAACAAGGACTAAAGCCATAGGATCATCTCAATAGATGCAGGAAAAGCATTTGACAAAATTCAACAGCTTTTTAATGATAAAATAAAAACTCAGCAAAGTGGATACTGAATGAACATACCTCAATATAATAAAGGCTATACATGACAAATCCATAGCCATAGTGAAAAGCTAAAAGCTTTTCCTCCAAGATAAGAAATAAGAAAAGATACCCATTAACACCACTTCCATCCAACAAGTCTGTCTGGGAAATGCCCAGCGATTGTAAAAGTAATGAAAACAGTTTATGTGACATCGATATAACCTGGTGGTCAAGAAGAGTGGACTGGAATGTGCTTGTGTGAACAATGATAACTTCATTGTACTAGTCTGTGGGGGTGGTAGATGCTATTTAGTGAGCATATGTACAGTGTGGCCATTAAACATTAATGTCACATTAAACATGACTATGAGTGGAACAATGATTCTACATCAGACTTTGTGTTAATCTTAAACATTCCTCTATGGAAACCATTCAGATGATTCAGAAGGCTGCAGCTATGGGCAACTGGTGATCATCTCACCAACATGCCCGCTCATACATCACATCTTGTGCAGAACTTTTTAGTGAAACATCAAATCACCCAGCTCCCTGCCCTTCTACAGCCCAGATTTGGTGCCTGCAATTTCTGGCTTTTCCCAAAACTAAAACCACCTTAGTAAGGGAAGAGATTTCAGACTGTGGATGAGATTCAGGAAAATACAACAGGGCAACTGATGGCGACTTTAAGAACCTGTGTGAGGTTCCAAGGTGCCTATTCTGAAAGGGATTGAAGTATTGCTGTCCTATGTACAATGATTCTTGTATTTTGTATCTTCTTAAATAAATGTCTTTATATTTCATAGCATATAGCTGGATACTTTTTGGACAGGCTGAAAGTCCCAGCTATAGCAATTATATAAGAAAAATCAATAGAAGGCATCTAAATTGAAAAGGAAGAAATCAAACCTCTATTATTTGCAAATGACATAATACTATATATAGAAAACTCTAAAGAGTCCACCAAAAACTAGAATGAATGAAGTTGTAGGATACAGAAACAATATATAGAAAACTGTTGTGCTTCTATACACAAATAACAAAGATTAGAAGAAAAAATTAAGTCAATAATTCTAGTTATAATTGCATTAAAAAGCATAAATTAACTAAGAATAAACTTAATCAAGTAAATGAAAGGCCTACCCTCTGAAACTATTGTACACTAAAGAAACAAATGGAAGAAAATGCCAAAAAATAAAAGGATAAACCATCCTTATGGATTGAAAGCATTAATATTATTAGAATGTATTTACTGCATAAAATAATAGACTGATTCAATGCAACCCCCAATAAAATATCACTAGCATTCTTCTCAGAACTAGAACACATAATTCAAAAATTTATATGGAATCATAAGACCTCAAATAAACAAAGAAATCTTGAGAAAAAACAAAGTGGGAGTCACCATGCTTACTGATATAAAACTATACTACAAAGCTACAACAATCAAAAGAGTATGGTACAGGCATAGAAACAGTTATATAAATCAATGGAATAGAACAGAGATCTCAGAAATCCGTCCTTGTTTATATGGTAATATGCAGTTTATGACAGAGGCAATGATATACAACAGGGTAAAGAAAATCTCTTTAATAAATGATGTTGGGCCCTGGCTGGTGGCACAGTGGATAAAGTGCTGGCCAGTGAACCTAAAGGTCACTGGTTCAATTCCCCGCCAGGGCACACGTAACCAGGTTGCAAGCTGGGTCTCCAGCCAGGTCCATAGTTGGAGGCAGGTGAAAGGCAACCATACATTGATGTCTCTCTCCCTCTCTGCCTGTCCCCCTTCCCTTCTCTCTAAAAATAATAAATAAAATCTTAAAAATAAATCAATAAATAATGCTAGGAAAACTGGACAGATAAAACAAAAAAGAAGAAAGCAAGAAATTAAACCACTTTCTTAAACCACATATAAAACTTGATTTAAAAATGGATTAAAGACTTAAATATAAGACATAAAATCATAAAACTCCTAGAGGAAAACATAGGCAGTAAACTCTTTGACATTGTTCTTAGCAATATCTTTTTTGATATAGCTCCTCAGGCAAGAGTGGCAACAACAACTCTGCCACCAAACAAAGCCAAAATGGAACTACATCCAACTAAAAAGTTTTTCCACAGTGAAGGGAACCATCAACAAAGCAAAAAGACAACCTCTGAATGGAAGATGTTTGCAAATGATATATTTGGTAAGTAGTTAGTGACCAAAGCATATAAGAAACTCATATAACTTAGTCCCCCACAAAAAAGTCACATAAACAATATAATTTTAAAATGGGCAGAGGATCTGAACAGACACTACTTCAAAGAGGACATACAGAGATGTCCAAAATATGTGACAAAATGCTTAACATCACTAATCATCAGAGCAGTGCAAATTAAAAGCACATTGAGAAATCATACATGTCAGAATGGCTATCATCAAAAATCAACAAATAGCCCTAGCTGAGTTGAATCAGTTGGAGTTATCATCCTGAACACCACAAAGCTGTGGGTTTAATTTCCAGGCAGGGAATATAACTAGGTGGTGGGGTTGATCCCTGGTCAGGGAGAGTACATGAGGCAACTGATGGATACTTCTCTCTCACATCGTCTCTCTCCCTCTTTCCCTCATCTTTCTTTAAAATCAATAAACATATCCTCCAGAGAGGATAAAAACATTCCCTCCAGAGTGGGACCTAAGCACCAGAACTTTTCCAGGTTTCCCAGGAGATTCAAATGTGTAGCCATTGTTTAAAAGAAAAAAGAAAGAAGGAAAGAAAGGAAGGAAGGAAGGAAGGAAGGAAGGAAGGAAGGAAGGAAGGAAGAAAGAAAGAAAGAGAGAGAGAAAAAAAAAGGAAAAACATACTCTACTAGAAGTAAAAGGAAGCCTTCAATATTGGTGGATTACCAACAATATGAATTTTTAGAGCCTTCCCTAGACCAATTAACCAGAATCTCTTGGAGGAAGCTTAAGCATGTGATTGTTTTCAAAGTGTGAACCAATGAAGAGATAAAGCAAAACCATTTTATGGTAATCATTTTAATTTGGTTTCTTGTATTTCTGAAAGAATGTCATTGTTAATGCTTTAAATATTATGATAATCTGATTCACACCTTAATAAACTTCAGTGCATGTTGAAGACTGGTATGCTGTATACCAAGAGCCTTCCAGTTTAACAATATGCACAAATTTCCTTTTTAAAAACAAAAAACAAAAACTTTTATTTATTGATTTTAGAGAGAGGAAAGGTGAGAGAGAGAAATCAAATCAATTTTCCACTCACCATTTATGCATTCATTGGTTGGTTCTTGGATGTGTTCTGACTGGGGATTTAACCTGCAATCTTGGCATATCTGGATGGCACTCTAACTTGAACTACCAAACCAGCGCCAAACTTTCTGTTATAAAGACTAACACACTCACATAAAGCCTTTCTTTTTAGACTAAGTTGACCTAACAAAGCAATTCCTATAGGAGCTAAAGTAGATTACTAGGAGGAAGGATACTCAAGACATGAAACAAAGCTCTGCCTATGCTGTTCCGAGTATATATTGTTCAGAGTCATAGAAGATTTCTGTAATTTTGTTCATTGGAGTACCAGTGTATTAGGTTTGAAATAATTAGATGACAGAAGAGGGTTGTGTGATAACTGTACTTTCTGATGTTTCTTTAAAGGATATTGTGTGAAGATTCATCCTACCATAATCATGTAATTTTGCTATTGCTTTTGGCTTCTCCTCTCTTGCAAATGCCATTTAAAAAAAACAAGGTGTATTTTTTTTATAGTTTCTATGAATGTGTGTATGTATTTAAATTTCTGAATTAAAATGTAAGTCGATTTAAAGTAAAAAACTGATTCTAATATGCTGACTGGGAACCACTAGTTTTCAGCCTTCTCTTGCTATTATGCACCACACAGCATTGCCAGGACCTACTGGTGGCTTTCTGTAACAGTGCACTCAATTCTTAAGCATTTGGAGACCTGAGTGGTCAACTGATTAACTTCAACTAAGAAAAACTTATTCAACGTTTGTTGAATATCTATGGAAAACAAAAGAAAGATTACTTGTCTTCAAGTGGGAAAAACTAAACAAATTCCACTTTCTGGTAAGTTGTGAGCAGTCCCAGTATCACCAGCCTGTATATAAAGGACGCTAATATTACGAAGAGCAATTTAAGATACAATGCATGTATACGTATATCTTTTCCCCAAACCCTCAAATACAGGCAGTCATATGAGCCACATAGCACCTCTCCTCTTCTCACAGTTTGGAAAAAGAGGAGAGGGAAAGATGGTGATAATAGAAGGTAACATCACACCAAATATTATAATAGGCCTGCTAGCCCCATCGTACCTGAGAAGTGCAGTTCACACTCACAAGAGCAGTGTAGCAAGTTACACTTCTCTGACGCCTCCTTGGCAGGCATGTAAGCCTGAAATGACTTAGCAAAGTCTGGGGCATATAAGGCCAGAACACTCATCAACAGTAGAAAACAGTGAACAGAATCATCTGAGGACCCTGAAGACATCATGGTTCTGTGTGGTCTTTCCCGGAGGGTCCCTTTGCCAGACACCCCCTCTAACAACAAGTCCAACTCTTGACAACACACATGCAAAAGATTCTAAATAACAAACTCCATATTCTAAGAAATTTCATTGTATTTCTAGTTTCTAAAGTTAGTTTGCAGATAGCATCTCTAGCATGATCAATACAGTCACTCTGTACTGAGCTGTTACAGATAATGAGGCAGTGGTCAGGGTCACATTGCCAGTGGGAGACAGAGCTGGGATATAAACTGAAGTCTTTCCCATTAGGATCCATGATTTCCCTTCTCTTGGATGATAGAAATACTTGACATCACTATGGTGCCTTCAGATGTGCAAAGCACATTCCCAGTAATTCTTATTAAAGGAAAAGACACAAGTGAAATAACAGCACATACCTTGCATTCATAGGCACTCAATGCATGACTTGCCTCTGCTTGTTTCTTTTTTAAAAATTTTATTGTTGTATTACATTCATCCCATCTCCCCCGCTTCTCTCCCCTTCCCCACCCACCCTTTCCCCACCAAAGTCAATCCCGCTTGTCCATGTCCATGGGTCTTCCATTCTAGTTCCTTGATTAAACTGCTTCCCTTCTTTGCCTCCTTCTCCTCCCTCCCTTCTTCCCCTCCCCTCTGCCCACTGAAGGTCTATTCTTTGTATTCATGTATCTGGTTCTGTTTTACTTGTTTGTTTTGTTCATTAGTGTCCTGTATTGGGTGAAATCATATGGTATTTGTCTTTTATTAACTGGCTTATTTCACTAAGAATACTTTCCAGTTCCATCCATGTTATTGCAAAAGATAGGAGTTCTTTCTTTCTGCTGTGTAGTATTCCATTGTGTAAATGTGCCAAACTGTTTTGGTCCATTCATCCACTGATGGGCACTTAGGCTGTTTCCATGCCTCTTTCTATTCATGTATTGTTTACTGCTCTCCTTCTCTCAAAGCATATGAGTATATCCTAACCTTTTGTAACTGCTGTGCCTAATACAATAGTTAAGATCAGACATTTGGTTCCCTATGTAATTCCCAAAGAAATGATGGTCCCCTGACATCATTCCTTTGAGTAAAATGGTTTCAAGGTCAGAACACAGGGTTGCGTAGAATATGACCTGGGACTTCATAGGTCAAAGGGAGAGTGATAAGTACATTTTATACATCAGAAGGGGCCACAACCTCTGATCTGAAAGTTGAAGCTTCAAACCTTGAGTCTAGATCAAGTTTCCACAATGGTATTTCTTCCTCCTTTGGATAGATTTCCTTTTTATAACCATTAGGAACTGATGTGTGAGTTTTTCTGCTATGATGTGATTTAGCAAGATCACCAGGAATAGTTATATCCTTTCTCAATGATCACTCTTTCCCATTTCTTCCACCCCCTACCCTGAGAGTGTTACATGCACAAACTACAATAACAGAATGCAAATAAAAGCGGTAGTTTGTTAACAGCTGTGCAAGAGCCCAACCCTTAAAATCAGATGATAAAAACTATATTGCAGCATGTGGCTTAGACTTAGGTCTTGATGAAAGAACTGGGCCCTCCTGTGGAAACCAGTGAGATGGAGAACATGGAAAGAAATAGGAAGTCCATCAGGATAGAGGCCCCTCCTCCTATTCATGTGGGGCTGCCCATTTCTTCTTTGGACTATGGCTACCGGATAGCACCGGGCAGGATCAGCACTTATGGCCACCACCTAGCTAGCTGCCCTGAGGGTCCTCCTCAGTCCACCCCTGCCTAACGCCAGGCAAGTGGAGGCAAAACCATCGATGGACCCAGTTCCATGTTCACTAAGGCCTGGTTGCCTTAAGGGATAATGGGAAGGAGTTACAAAGGTGAGGAGAAAGGCAGACAATACAGGAGCAGGCCATACAGTGCAGACAAAAGGGAGATACTCATTAAAAAGTATATTCTTTCAATAATGGAGGAATGTCTCTCCTTTGATGTTCAGATGGGTTTGAAGACGGGTGTTTAGACAGCCTAGACCAAAGTGGTCAATTGCAACTAATTGTTTATTGTATGTTCCTCTCCGTGCTTCTGTACGTCCCATTTGTCTATTTGTCTCTCCTGTTCTATTTTCAGACAACGGGGTTTGAGCAGAAAAACCTTCTGAATATATTCATGAATATTTTAGCATGTATTTCTTTGGTACACATTTACTACTTTCTTCAGGGCAGTCAGAACAGGGAAGCGGTGCGGGGAAGCTAGACCAGTCTTCAGGGCCAGCTGCCCGACAGCTGCTGCTCTCGGAAGGAAGGGGATGGCGGTCTCAAGCGCTGGGCAGAGCACAAGACGCACAGCTTTCCTGTTCAAAGGCAGAGAGGGTGGCGAGGGCGTGGGGTAAGGAAGGGAGGGAAGGCACCAGGGGACCTCATCACTGTGTCTCTCAAGAGGCATAATGGTTCTGCCAACAGTCGTTCGCTCACTCCTTCACTCCAGATGAACTGCGAATACTTGCTATGATCCTGAACTTATGCTTGTTTTGAGGACACAAAGTTCACTTGAGCCTGGTCACTGGAGCTCAGAGTCAAGAGGGATGCCAGCACAGAAACCAGGAGCCACGCAGTGTCACAAATGCTACAGGGGAGTGCCAAGGGGGCAGGAGAAGCTGTCGGTGTACCAGGAGGGGATATTCAGGAAAGATTTCCTGAGGGAGGATGCACCTTGAAGGGTGCATGTGCTTCAGGGAAAAGACCTCCATCCAGGAAACTAAGCATACAAAGGACCTGATGCAAGAGTAGCTGAGGCAGAGCCCTTGAGCTGGGTCTACCTGGCTGGAGCGGGAGAGGGGAAGGGGCAGAAAGAAGGCAAGGCAGGTAGAGCTCTCTTCCAGTGGCAGCTGCTTCGTGATAAGGAGCATGAGCTCTCGTGGGAGGCCCAGATTTAGGGTATTAAAGAATTCAGAATCTAGCCCTGGCCCCATAAAAGGGAAGGAGCTCGTGATAAACTAGTTCAATGCTGATATTCGTGAGCACTATAAAACGCTTAGAACAGCCCTAGCACAGGAGAGGTGCCATAGAAGTGTGTTCAATAACATAGTCTCCTCAAACTCTTGATCTAGAGGAAGGGAGCCAATGGGGCTGAGGTGGCAGGAACCGGTTTCCTAGACTCAGTGCAAGTCCAGCCAAGCCTGGTCCAAGGGCCACTGTTGGTCCAAGAACTCTTCATTATAGTTTTGCAACAAGTGAATTTGGGAACAAGCATTTGCCCACCTTGTACCAATTTGACTTTGCTGCTCTATCTAAGGCATGTGATACTTTTTCAATTTTACAACCAGACAGACTGAACATTTATAAACAAAATGATCTTTCATTAGAGATGGTTTGAGAAGCATCATTTGACAGCGGTGGTTCTCATTTTTTTTTTTTTTTTCATGTTAAAATCACCTTGGGGAGCTTCTAGAAGCCTTGATCTCCATACCAATTGCATGAGGATCTCAATGCAAAGGAACCTCAACCATCAGCATTTTCAGTTTCCTAAGTGATTCTAATTTTTAAAAAAGATTTTATTTATGTATTTTTTTTAGAAAGACGGGTAGGGAGAAAGGTAGAAGGAGAGAGACATCAATGTATGGTTGCCTTCCACCAGCCTCCAGCTACGGACCTGGCCGGAGACTTGGCTTGCAACCTGGTTATGTGCCCTGGCTGGGAATTGAACCAGCGACCTTTGGGTTTGCAGGCTGGTGCCTTATCCACTGTGCTACCAGCCAGGGCCCTAAATGATTCTAATTTTTAACCACATTTGAGAACTAGTGGTCCAGATCAGGGCTTTTCAAACTTTGATGTTTGAAAATGAATCACTTGGGACCTTATTAAAATACAGATTCTGATTCACTACATTTGGGGTGGGGCCCAAAAGTCTGAACATCTTGTAAGCACCCACGTAGGACAGGTGCTATTGGTCCAAGAACCACACTTTAAATAGGATCCATACGATGTACATCTTATTTTACTGTGGCTATTCATATAACTGTAGACTTTGATCTGCAAAACAAACCTGAAAGGTAGGTAGCGCCTGGGAGGAACTTAAAGCTCTGAGATAGTGACAAACCAGTAAGTGGTTACATGTGGACCTGAGCCCAGGTCTCCCAATAGTCAAAATCACTCTTTCCCTACTGCACTGTGCTGTCTTTGTAAATGTTACTATTTCTGGTTTCAGTTTTGTGCTTCCATCTGCTGTCTCCATCCTTACCCACCACTCCCATCCCCACCCCAGTCACAGGATTTCTAATAAAGTAATGTTTGTTTGGCTAAATTAAAGAGAAAAAGCTATTTGCCCATATATATGCCTAACTCTAAGTAAACCTCTGTGCACATCTCTACCTCCCAATCACATTTTGTCAGACTCTCCTCCTAGAAGAACAACCAAAGAGGCACCAAAGGTAAGTCGGGTAAGTTAACCCAAAAGGACTGCATCTTTTAGGCTCAATGTACTTCCTCTTCAAGGAGCACTTGCTCCCTAAATGATGACAATTTTTAAAAAATCTCCCTTTCTTCCTCCCTCCCTTCTCTCTGGAAATGATAAATAAAATCTTTAAAAAAACAAACCAACAAACCCCTCAAATGCTGACCTCTCAGATATAGTTCAGACCACAGAGGGTGATCTTAGGAGAGCCCTTTTTGCCATCCCTAACCACCCAGTTTGTAAAGCCAACGCCTATAGCTGCAGCAAGGAAGAAGGCTGGGTGTGGCCATCACAGAACACCTCTCAACTTGGCTGCCTTACATTCTACCTGTCACACCTACTGAGACAAGTTAGCCCTTTGTTAACTTGTCTCTGGAAGCAGAGACAAGGGTTAACTTGTCTCTGCTTCCAGAGGATTTTGCAGATGCACTTAGATTGCATTAACGTGAGGTATGTGTGTGTGGGACTTCACAAACCACATGTTCTCTTTGCCATGAGGACCATGACTTATGTTTTTAGTTGATGACACATAGCAAGTAGTCAGTCACATTTGTTGAGCAATTGAACAAATTCCTTTTGTTCGTGTTAACAGGACTTACAATGGGGATGATCCAATTAACTGGAGGAGAAGGAGAAGCATGCAAATTAGGCATGATGCGTGTGGGTCTCCAAAGGGGCACCAGGCTCTGTTCCTATCAAGAGAAAAACTAGTGAGTGGGGACTTGGAGTGGGTTTTGAAGACAACAAATTGGCATAAGCAAGAAAAGATGATGGGACTCTAAAGTCCTTCAGGGTTCTGGACTAGATCTGCAGTTTGCAGAGGTTGTTCAGCACGTAGCTATAATGACCCAATGGCTGCAAAGCGGATGGCGAGCCCCAAAACTTAGTGGTGCCTTCAACTCCCACCCCCAAGGTGAACACCAGAACACACTGGTGTCGGAGCTTCAGAGGTGACCGATCTGGAACAGGGAAGACTTTCTGCATCTCCAACCACATTGACTGAGCTGAAGGACATACCTGTGTCTGGGAACTTGGCTGCATGGGGTTGGGGAATTGCCAGCTTCCCAATCTAGCTACTGTCTTAATGGTGTTATATAGTGTTTTATGTTAATTAAATGTCTACTCTAGTTCTGTGCCAGGAGGCGTTGCTAAATCCAGTGTGTGGGGAGAAAAGGACGGGCGTGCTCACTGCATTCCCAGTGGCACACAGACCAGGGCGGGAGAGTCCCAGAAACCTTCAGCAGGGCCCTTGACAGAAGGACTGCCAGCAAACAAGCCCTACACAGTGCAAACAACTGTTGCAGAGGAGCCAGAAAAGTGCCCCGGTCTCCTCCTAAGAAGAGGAAAACATGGGCTTAGTCTCCCACATCCTCATGTCCTTCCTTCTCATTACACCTCCCCTCCTTGCTTTTGAGTAGAAAGTAGCCATGTTGGAAAATTAAAATAAGAGCATGTGGTGGGAAAAGAGAAGATGGGTGCCACACAGTGGAAGTGAAAACATTGGATGTGTTACTGATGAAGCCATGGTTTGGGTTCACTTCCTTTGAAGCCTTCAGCTACACAAGCCATAGCTTCCTTGCTAGGAGTCCTCACCGTGGGCCATACTCGATGTTGAGTGTTTTACAAATGTGCCTCCAAAAGGCAGTGCTTTCAATCAGTCAACAATGGAGAGGAAACGGGAGTTAAACGATGCTGGGTAACCTTTGAAGGGTATGCACAGAGCAAGCAGCAGACTTGGAACTATGGCAGCTGTGCGTGACCAGGGCCTGGGCCTGACTGCATCTGGGGCCTCCTGGCCACGGGGCTTGTCTCTACTGGGTCTGCAGCGGGAAAGCAGCGGGTGCCTGGAGGGGTTGCTTCATTCAGTACACCCCAGGCCCTCCATCTTCCTCACCCCCCTGCTTCTCCTCCTCCTCCCCACCTCCTGCAAGTCTTCAGGCTCAATGTCTGCTCAGGGCAAGAGAGAAATGTCATCGGCGACTTCTTCAAGCATCTTTTCAGAGCTCCGCCTGAGCGACCCAAAGTTGCAGCCTTGTCCAAACTGTCAGAGCCATCTGCCTGCAGTTCATGTGGCAGGAAGACCATCTGTCAGCCTCTGACCCATGCCTTCCTCTCACAGGCCACTCCGGCCGCTCCAGGCTTTCTGCGAGCCCCTGGGGTCCCTGCCTGCACTCCAAGCTGACGGAACACTCCCGCTCGGTTAGAAGAGAGGGTGCAGAGGGTGAGCTAAACCAAGAAACCACACTCGGTGGGAAAACACACACGTGCACATGCACACACCGAGAGCAGTGCTATTTTCTTATTTGGGTCATTTTCTTCTAAGAAAGGAATCCTTTACTCTAAGTTTTGACTTAATACAAATCCCCACTAGCTGCTACTGGGAATATAGACCAAGAATGGGTATGATCCTAAAGCTTCCTCATCAAGTTAAATCCTATCAAGGAAAAAATGGCAGTATTGTAGAATTATCCGAAATGACTGTTCACGGTTTCTTCCTTTTAACCATGTGGCCCAGTAGTTCTCAGTCCCAGCAGCACAATAGAATCATGTGGGGAACTTTAAAAATAATACCAATGCTTGGGGCGCATCCCAGACCAATTAAACTTGAATCTATAAAATAGGAACTGAATAGGGTATTTTTAAAAAGTTTCCCAGGTGATTCAAACACACAGCCAGGAGCAAGCATCACTGAGTAGCCAAGGTGCAATGGAACAGGGGACCGACTAGGAGGAGGGATGCGAGGGGAAGGTAGAGGGCATGGTTCATTTATTTGGATGGTTAGGGAAGGTTCCAGTTAATAAGTGGCTTTTGAGCTTAAACGTGGGTGACAAGAAGTAACAAAACATTCCATGTGAAGGAAATAGCAAGTGCAAGGTGCCTAGAGAGAGCATCTTTCTGAGGCAGAGCAAGAAAGCAGCACAGCTGAGAACTTTGTGAATGAGAGGAGGGGACCCTTGCAGGCTGAAGGCAACAGGGTGGGTTTTCTGCTAACTATGCTAGGGACACAGAAGTGTTTTGAGCAATGGAAAAATGCAAACTAATTGTTAAACAGATCATTGTGGCTACCAGGGGAAAATGTATCTAGGGCAGTGGCAGCGTGGAAGCAGAGATGGGTCGGAGATCATCGCCCTGTGCCAGGAGAACGATGAGGGTGAGGTTATATAAGCATGTTGTCCTGTGAAGCCTGGACCTCGGGGCGGCCATTTGCGAACATGGTTGACTCGTGTGAGACTGAAACTGCAATATGTTACGGGGAAGGGAGGAGAAGGAGCCCGGATCCCCAGCAGCACAGCTGAGCAGCTGAACCAACAACAGATGTTTACCCCTGGACTGCTTATCTGAGCAAAACAAACCCCTATTGTGAAGGCAACTGTGGTCAGAATTTCTGTTACTAGTAGTCAACACACTGTCATCTGACAGAACCAGCATTTGGTGTTAGGTACTGGTGCTAGGGGGAGCTAGAAATGAAAAATACCGCATTCCTGCTTTGTCCCCCACATTTGAGCTGGTTTATACCGTTCAGACATTTGCATTCAAAGTTGAGGAAGACAGAAATATTCCGGTGCTTTGATGGAAGGATAAACTAGCTCCTCTCATTTGGATAGATTCTAGAATCAAGGGCTTCAGGCGGATTCTCACAAATCTGGCAACGAAAGGCTCACAAAAACAAGCTGGTGGAAGTAAACCCACGGGGAGAGAATTACAGTTCAAAGAGCTAGCAGAGGCCTGGAAAGCATCTGGTCCAAGTACACCGTAGGAGACGGTTCAAAGAGAAGGCTCTTTCGATTCAGAGCGAGCCCTGAAAAACCAAGATTGGGCACTGGGAGGGGGCAGTGCAGGTTCACCCAGGAGGCTAGGCTGGCCCTCTCCTGGTCTCCACTGCTCTTTTCAGCCCACTGCTTCCCCACTGATTCATGGAGACAGGACATGCAGTGGGGTGAGAAGGGAAAAATGAAGAATGATGAAGCTAGGAAGGGAGCACTGCATGGGTCCAGCCCACACTCCCCAGCAAACTCTGATCTTGCAACCATGCCCAGCAGGCTCTGACTGGCCTCTTGGCGCTGAGGGAGGCAGAGGAAGGGCAGTCTCTCTCTCTCTTTCTCTCTGCTGAATGAGAGATGGGTGCCTGACAGCCCAATGAAGCGCTAAACAGATTTTCCCATAGAAACATTATTTTCTAAGTGATTAAATGATACAATACTCACTCCTAGTACAGGGGCAGTTCATGTATCATTAGGGATAGGGCTTGCCTAGGATCTCAATCCTTTTCTTTTATACTATTTGAGGACCATTGTCATTCAAGTTCCAAACACTGGATTATAAAGGAGCATTTTTATAAGGCATTTTTCTGTGGGAGGTGAGGCTTAGATATTGTAATACATGACATATATTGATAATACATTTTTAGTCAATAGGTGTTGGTGACATTTAAAAAATTTTTTATTCATTATTTTCGAGAGAAGAGCAGGGAGGGAGGAAGAAAGGGAGAGAAACATCAATGTATGGTTGCCTTTCACCTGCCTCCAGCTGGGGACCTGGCTGGAGACCTGGCTTGCACCTGATTACGTCCCCTGACTGGAGAATTGAACCAGGGACTTTTGGGTTTGCAGCCAGTGCCAATCCACTGAGCCACACCAGCCAGGGCTGGTGACATTTTTTATATTTAATTTTTTAGACATTTCATTTTAACTCTTAGATAGGCAAAGAAAAAATTTAAAGGAAATGTTTTGTTTTGTTTTACCTTAAAATGTCTCATTTCAGGTTGAAAATACCTTTCTCCCAGAAATGAATATGCTTTTTAATGTTAAAAATGCTTTTGTTTAAAACAAACTCTTAAAACACTATAGCCCTAAATATATACAGATAACTAATTCATGTTAATTTTTGATCCTTGGTTCTATTAAATAGAAAATCATGTCGATAATAGCAATTGACACAGTAAGAAAAAAACATTCTGGATATTACACCATATCTTATGAAAAATATTAAGACACCTTTGTCCTGAACTTTAAGACTTTGTAATAGTACTTAATGCCATTGGAATGAATAGCCAGATAAGTGATATTCATTCAACTGCAATTCAACTTTCTTTTGAGTATGTTGCAAAAAATAAAAATATTTTTATTAAAGTCAATGGATTTTGATCAATTGCAAAGCAGGGCCTATTTTGCTAGGAAGACAAGTCTTTGAGAAAAGGGGATGTTCACAAGATCAGAAGCACAAGTTCATGGAGGGACAGTGAAGTTGAAGTAACAGAACAATCTACCATATCTGTGACACCACAAACACACGTGGCCCATTTACAAAAACTTATCTTACTTGGCCACATGATAAATCTCAATGAATTTCACTGAATTTATATTACAAGGACCATATTTTCCCGCCAAAGCACAATAAAATTGGAAATCAGTAACAAAATAATAGCTGTTTCTCTTTAAGAAATTTTAAAACAACCCACACATTTTTAATACTACTAAATTATTCATGGATGAAAGAGGACATCGCAAAGAAACTATAAAACATCTAGAACACAATGGCAATGAAAATCCTCCAAATAAAACCTTTTAGCATACTGCCACAGAGGTGCTTGTATTAGAAAAGAATTTTTAAAAGTAATAATCTGAGTATTTAACTCAAGAAATTAGAATTAAAATAAGTAAGAAAATGCACTTAAATGGAAGGAAAAGAAAGGGTTATTAATAAGGAATAGAAATGAATGGGCAGGAAAATAAAGCTATAATAGAAACTGGTACAGTTAAGGCAAATTGTGGTTCATTCAGTAAATTATTTATTGGCTGTTACAGGTAGTGGGGATTCAGTAGTGATCCAAATGGATAAAAATGTCTGTTCTTGTGAAAATAACATTCTATTGAGGAGTCAGACAATAAATAAAGTGAACAAAAAAGAAAATGTACAGTATGCCAGAAGGTGATATGTATTTAGAGAAATAAACCAAGCAAATTAGATACACAAGGGGCATGGGACCTGGAAGATAAAAACCTTAGAGGCAATAGCTCCTGAAAATTTCACAAGAAAGCAGCTTGTATTCTTTGAAAAATGAATATAATAGTACACCTCTGGAATTAATAAAAATTTAATTAATCAAATTTTTGATTTGATTTGATTTTGATTTGATTAATTAATCAAAAATTAATAAAAGGAGAGCAACAATGTGCATTAAAATAATATTAGCACTGTAACAGGTTATGCAAGTATTTACACAGTAATGGAATAATTACATATCTGTGCCTATATACATACACACAGTAATAAGTGTATAAACAATATTAAGAAGCACTAGATCACATAAGTATTTATACAAGATACCTTGATTAGAAAATCTTAAGAGCTTAATGTACAACTTCATGCCAGTAAATTTGAAAGTACAGATGAAATTCATACATTTTTAGAAAAATATGGAAGTACAAAAACAATCAATAGGCCTAAAATCATTAAAGAAATTGAATCAGAATTCAAATAGTTAATCCCATATTCCCCTCTAAGAGCAAATGACTTTAGGGATGAAATCTACTAAACTTTGAAGAAGCAGATTATAGTGAGTTGAATGGTGGCCTCCCCAAAGTTATATTCATGCTAAATCCCTGGCACCTGTAAATGCTATATGTGAGTGAAAACCCAACCAAACCAAATTAAAACAAAACAATAAAAACCTCTGCAGATGTAATTAAGAATCTTGAAATGAGGATATTGTCCTGAACTGTCCAGGTGGGTTCTAAACCCCAATGGCCTGTCCTTATAAGACACAGGCAGGAAAGTGGGAGGCCATATGACCTCGGAAGAAGATTGGGGTGATGGGGAATAGCCTCCAGAAACTAGAACAGAAAGAACGGAAACTCTCCTAGAACCTCGGGAGGGATCCTGGCCCTTGATGTCAGACTTCAAGCTACTAGAACTGTTGTTTTTAGCCACAAAGTGTGTGGTAATTTCTTACAGCAACCTCAGGAAATTGATACATGGAGAATCTCAATATGATAAAAATTGTTCTAAATAATAGAAAACAGGAAGAAAGCTTTAAAACCATTTCATGAACATGGTACAACCTTAACACTCAACAGGCTAAACTCAGTTATGACCACAGCTACATAAATTAAAAAAAAAAAAAAATAGAATTAGTATCTTGAACACAACCATGTTTATTAAAAATAATATATTCTACCTAGGAGGGGATTATGCTCAAAATCTCTATAACTTACAAAAATAAGATATATAATTAACACATTTTAGAAAATTCATAATACTTATATGATGAAATTATTAGAAACTATCATGCTTTTAAAAAGTTAATAAAAACCTAGGATGAACACTTGTAGTGATGAAATATATTTTTAAAGATCTTATTCATTATTTTTAGAGAGAAGGGCAGGGAGGGAGGAAGAAAGGAAGAGAAACATCAGTGTATGGTTGCCTTTCATCTGCCTCCAGCCATGGATATGACTGGAGACCTGGCTTGCAACCTGGTTATGTGCCCTGGCTGGGAATCAAACCAGCAACCTTTGGGTTATCAGGTTGGTGCCTATCCACTGAATCACACCAGCCAGGGCTTAGTGTTGAAATATTTTAAGGTCAAGCATAAAACAAGAAGAGACAGGCATGGTGGCCCATGGCCAATGACTGACTGATAGGGCTTCACTATTTCCAGGCAGGATGGCTGGAAGTGCCAGCATGCTCCAGAGCTCCCGGTGAAGCCAGGCCGCGGCGAGGTGTCACCTCAACCCACATCTCTTTCTGGCTGCTTCCCCTGTGCTCTTCTGATTCCCTAGTTGCCTTACAACTGTCCACTGAGAGCAACCCCCCTCCATAAGTCATTTGGACAAAAAACCGCATCTCTGTCTCTGCTTTTAGGGAGTCCAACCCAAGACACTGAACAAATCTCAATGTTAAGTCCCCTGACAAGATTGTTCCTAAGAGAAAACATTCTATCCTTGCTACATAATAGCACGGCACAGTCATAGCCATTAAATCCTGTCAGAAAACCATTTTTGGCCAGCTGAATATATGGACTAACATGAGAGTTATGGATCTAAGAAACTTAATACTATTTTTCCAACATTCCCAAATTGTTCTGATTTTCTCTCTTCTCTACCAGTTTTCACAAAGACAGTATGCCACTGAATGTTATAGAACCTGACCTCTAAATTCTCTTCCAGTTTTTAAACATTATGGCTTAAAAACATTAGATTACAGTACACACTATCTTCGAGCTTCAGGACTTGAAGATTCACAAGAGACCATTTCATCTTGTTTTTAGATAAGGAAGAATAGAGAAAAAGGAAATGACTAGTCTGACAATGTCCTGTGTTGTTTCAGCTCTAGAGCCAGCAATGGGAAATAAAGTTCCCTCATATGATAGGAGCTCATCCTATCCTCTACGTAGAAGGGAAATAGTAGGAACCCTGTTTATGAACCTGATTACTAATGGCAGAGTCAGGCTCAGAAGCTACATGTTGGTTCCCAAGCAGAACCCATTCTTGAGAAAAGACAACATATTCAGAAGAGGTATGCCAAGGTGTGAAGCAACTCACTTTGAACAATAAATATAAAATACAAAAAATGTTTTTAAAGTTGGTTGGAACATTAAGCATCTAATCCAATTTTATTATTTTATAGATAAGAAATTACTCATTCAAATCAAACTGTGTTTTAAAAGCTCAGAATGTGTGCGATTTGTCCTTCATTTTAAAATCAAAGTCCTAGGAGAAGCACTTGGATCACCCATATATCCAGTCCCAAAAAGAGACCACAAGTAAGAACATGAGGTGTGATTTGCAACATCGTTTTTTAAAAAGGATTTTAATTATTATTTTTAGAGAGAGAGGGAGGGAGGGAGACAGAGAGGGAGAGAGACATCAATGTATGGTTGCCTTTCACCTGCCTCCAGCCACAGACCTGGCTGCAGACCTGGCTTGCAACCTAGTTATGGGCCCTGGCTGTGGAATGGAACCAGCAACCTTTGGGTTTGCAGCCTGGTGCCTATCCACTGAGCCACCAGCCAGGGCCAATTTGCAACATCTTCATCGACATGCAGACAACTTTCAGAAGGAATATTTCTAGATCATTAATTCTTGTAATATTCATTCATCACTTCGCAGTTTAACTTATTTGAGGTTAAGAGATGACCTGTTCTCAAAGGAAGAGAAGGCAAACCAGTCAGTCAAGCACACCCACCTGCAGCCATGTGCATTCCAGGGTCCCAGGCAAAGCCTGGAGGAGGCAGAGAAGCGTTGGGTTCTCAAAAACCCTACCAAGCCAGATGCCCCACAATGGAACCAACACAAGGCAAGACTGAGGCCCAAAAGCCAGCAAATAGTCATGACAAGGAAACAGCAAAGGTTTTTGAACAAGCTTCACCGATGAACCATGCTTTAGTAACATTGACCAAGGTCAAGCATCTCAGTTTTTAAAAGCTGCTTCCGGAAACCTCTGAGTTGATTTACATTCATGAGATGAAGCCCAAACACTAGTAAGGGTGCACAAAAATGTTCTGTCTAGAAGAATGGACTCTTGTCTATCACAGCAAAAGTGGAGATGGGAGAGCAGAGTTGGGGTGAAGAGTAAATCACAAGATTTAAACACATGGCGACACGGCCAGGTGCCCGGGAATAGATAGATCACTAAGAAATTTATGAGATGGTAATTTCACTTCTGAGTCATGGTAGTAATTCATTTTCTAAGTTCCAATGTACTCTGGACATCATAATCAAGATACAACCATTTTAAACATTTAACATCCATGAAAGAAATGCAAAACACCAATCTAAATTTAAAAAAAAAAAAATACTGACTTTTTCATTCTTTATGTTGTTAGATTCCAAGATCACCAAGGATTGAAAAGAAAACACTTAGCATCAAAAATTCAGCAGGACTATGGCCAGGTCTGAGGCCAGTTCCAAAAATTTCATAACTTAGATTTGATAATTAAAATAAGACCTGAGACCTAAAAGCAGACAAATACTACCTTCAATAGAAATCTGTTGGGCTTATCTTTTGGTTTTATCTTCAAAATAGATGAAAGAACAATTGGGCTACAGAAGTGAAAGATCTTATCCTCTTTATATTGACTGTCAGTGAGGATATATGGGGGAGACTTTAGAGTATAAGTCAACTTTAGCTTCCTCCACTCCACTCCACCTTCAGTTGCTGTTCTTCTGACTGTGAAACTACTTCAAACATCTGGCCCTTCTCTCTCCACTACCTTTCTCCTTCAGCACCCAGAACATAGTCCTAACATCCATCTCCACTGCCACTGTGCCTACATGAAGACACAAGTGAATCTCCTTGGAAACCAAGTTAGCTCACGCCATGCTTAAAGATGCCCACAGGATAGGGTTCAAATCTAGAATATAACATTAAAATACCCTTCCAATTTTAGGCCTTGGGTGGTAAACTATGGCTCATGGGCCCACAAGTTCTTTTTATAAATAAAGTTATATCAGAACACAACCATGCCCATTTATTTACATATTGTCTATAATTGCTTTTACATTATAAGGATAGAGTTTATTTTAAGCCTCTTCCAAGCCATATTTAGTATCTTTACAGAAAATATTTACCAACTCTGTTCTAAGCATCAATCCACTTTCCAGTTTCCTGTTATAGTTATCCCCAACATAGGTTCCCCATGTTCTAAAATTAGACTGAGTTTCTTATTATTCTCCAAATATACCATTGTTTTTTAAGATTACTTACTTCCAAACACATTGCTCATGCTGGTGAAATTTCTAAACTTCTTTTCTTTCTCTAAGATTCACTCCAAATACTATCATCTCTGTGAAGCCTTTGCTAACTCCCATAGGCAGATTGGCACTTCTCTCTTCTATTCTGTTTTAATACTTGATGTATGTTTCTGTTTGAGCATTAATCTCACTCATCGGAGTCCCTTAGTAGCTAGACTATGAGCTTTTTGAGGACAGCTGTCCACATTTATTTTTAAATCCTCACCAGAGGACATCCTGACTGGGGATTGAACCCACAACCTAGGTATGTGTCCTGACCTGACTGGGAATTGAACCTGCAACCAAGAAGGTGTTCAGAATAACACTCCAACCCAATGAGCCACCCAGCCAGAGAAGTTGTCTGCATTTTTATTTTTGTATTCCAAATATCTTGCAGAGTGTCTGACAGATCTAAGTATTCAATAAGTGTGTGATAACTGAATGAATGATTTGTATACCATCCACAAAGTTTGGAACACTGGACATGTTGTGTTCAGGTAGTTACTAATTTAATGAGCTTGTTCTTCCAATAGAAAGAAGGGCTTTTTTTCACAGGGAAGTTTAAACAGTAGTGTCCAAAATTATTTGAAATTTATCCTTACCATAAACAACAACAACAACAACAACAAAACAGCCCTGGCTGGTGTGGCTCAGTGGATTGAGCGCTGGCCTGTGATCCAAAGGGTTGCCAGTTCAATTCCCAGTCAGGGCACATGCCTGGGTTGTGGGCCAGGTCCCCGGCTGGAGGCATACAAAAGGCAACCATGCATTGACGTTTCTCTCCCTCTTTCTCCCTTCCCCTCTCTCTAAAAATAAATAAATGAATAAAATCTATTTAAAAAAACAGGAAAAAAAGCAAGCAGTTTGCACCTTAAGTACAATGCATTCTTATCAATGAGATATCAGGAAAGTATATGAGTGTTTAAAGAACAGAAGCTATTTAATTATTTCTCTTCTTCTTTTCTAAAGGAAGAAAGAACAATTGCTAGAGCTAAGTTTTAACTAAGACTGTATCACATTCCCTCTCATTAATAAAAATCCACTATACCAAGTAGGAATTTATTGACTAGAATCTTGAATTCCACTCTTTTAACAACATACATAAATCCCTCTTTAGTCTTTTTGTAAATCTGTGTATTGACAAATTGACATAGTTAATATCAAGCCAATTTTAGTCCTAAGGCCCTTGTGAACACCCATGTCTCAGAGTTAGCATCATGGAGATGCTGGAAAAGGTCTGGGTAAACTTGTGACACTGTCTAGTCCATTTCTCTCATGTTAAAATGTTTCTCAGTAATTCCAAAAATTGAACCAACTACATTTTGAAAGACCAAAGTAATTATATTCACTTAATAGGCTAAAACAAACACTAGAATAAAATTTAATTAATATCACTGAAATTAATTGATTTCTCTAGTACTTACTGTTTATCGCCCAATAATTCTGTTTTTTATCTTTGAAAGAAAATTAGTCCTATAGTTTCTTGAAAAGCTAAGACATGTGGAACAATAATTGGAAACAACATTTGAGAAGGTTCCACAGAGGCATCGTGGAAAAGGCTCTCAATGCTGAAGTCTGAGCGTACACAAAGGAGGCTCCCATGTGGGCCCTGGGGCCAATCACAGCCCTGTTGCCTCATGTAGCGTGGAGCACCCCTCTGGTAACTGCTGTTGCACTGGTGAGGACAGGGGGTTGATGAGCCAGACATTATTCTGCTTACATCTTTGGCCCATGCCAGGCCATGTTCTTCAGCACTGTTTCTACGATCACAGAAATTGAATGGAGCTAACATGGTTGGAAACCAAGATTATATGCTAGGGTTGCTGGGAATGAATGGCATTAGAATCAGAAGACTGGACCTTGAGCCAAGTCTTAAAATATTTTCTGAGCTTTTATATTGTCACCTGAAAATGAAAATAATAATAATACACCAACTGCAAGGATAATTCGTTAAAGATGAATAATGAATCCATAAAGCTAGACCAAATATAAATCAATTACCAGAAAAAAGTACCTTCAGTGGGAAAGGCTTTTCTAAATATGAAAACAAAGGAAAAAAGAGAGAAAAATATTCCTGGCTCCTTCGCAGAAGGCTTAGAAAGCAGGTTCTCAATCAGAATTGGGGATTATGGCCTTAAAAGTGGTTACATTTTCTCCTTTCCAGTTTGAAATGGGATTTAATGTTTCTTTAACATGGAATGGCCTTAAAAGGCCCAAAATGTGTATATTGATTTCCTGTTGCTCCAATTACTTTTGAATGTCCCTATCACACACCCCATTTTTCCTACATACAGAGCTATGACTATCTTATGGAGGTGCACATCATGTGCTTGATACTCGGAAAATACTTGCAAGAATTTAAAATATTATATGGATCCAGACAGCCTAGAATAGTTAAAATCCATGGCTATAAATGTGAATGACTACATAGGCTATTTTTAAAAGTTCAAAGATAATGATAAACTGTGAAAAACATTTTTAGCATTTATGACAAATGCTGAATGCTCTTAACAAATAAAAATTTCAAAACCATAAGAAAAATATGGATGTATTCATAGAAATATTATCAAAGAAAGACACAAACAGGTAACTCATCAAATAAATAAAAACAGCTGATAAATATATTAACATTTGACTTTATATTGATCAACAAAGCAAATTCAAGCAAAGATACTGTATTTTATTACAGTGATGCTCACACTTGACTGCATAACCCAACCCTTTGTTGAGCCCTTTGAGAAACACAAATGCCCAGGCTCCATCTCTCAAAGCTCCTGATTCAAGAGAGCAGAAGTGGGAGCAAGAACCTATTTAACAACTTTACAAACATGGGTTCATATTGAGAGTGCTTGTTCCCCTTATATTTAAGTAGTTTGAATGCCCAATGTTGTTACATCTTATTGTATAACTTCCCAACTCTCCAGTTTTTCATTTTGATATAAGTGGTCCATTTTATTTGTTGAGGTTTCTATAGAATTTTCTCTCTGTTGCTTTTATATACAAGGTCTGTCTGGAAAAAGTCCAGCCATTGTTAACATAACAAGAACGGTTTACACGACATCGATGTAACCTGGCAGCCATAGAGAGTAGACCGGAATGCACATGTATGAACAATGACATACATTGTTCCTATACTAGTTAGTGGGGACAGTGATGCTGTTGAATGAATATGTGTACTAGGTGGCCATCACATTAAAAAAAATGAGCGATGAGGGGGAAATAGGACAACTACAACAATAAATTAATTTTTTAAAAAAGGAAAAAAAATACTGGGTGAGTAAAGCAATGAATTTGCATTAAATTTTTAGTGAAGCTTGAACGTTCCTCCATGGAAACTATCTGGATAATTCAGAAGGTCCTAGCTATGGGCAACTGGTGATTGGTAGCTTCATCATGACAACCTATCCATTCATGCATCATGTCTCATGCAAAGTTTTTTGGTAAAGCATAAAATCTTCCAGGAGACTCAGCTCTGCTAGGGCTCAGATTTGGCACCCTGTGACTTCTGGCTTTTCCCAAAACTAAATCGCCTTTGAAAGGGAAGAGATTTCAGACTGTTGATGAGATTCAAGAAAATACGCCATGGACATGGACAACAGGTGGGATTGACTTTGGGGGGAATGGGTGGGTGGGGAGGGGGACAGAGGGGAGCAAAAAGGGGATGGATGTAATACAACAACAATAAAGTTAAAAAAAAAAAGAAAAAAGAAAATACGGTGGGGCAGCTGATGGCAACTGGGAGAACTGTGTGGTGTGAGGTCCCAAGGCACATACTTTGAAGGGGACTTGAGGCATCATTGTCCTATGTATGATGCTTCTTGTATCTTGTATTTTCTTCAATAAATGTTGTATTTTTCATATTACATGGCTGGATACCTTCTGGACAGACCTCATATAAATATTAGAGTTCTGGGTTCAGAAATGTATCACAAAATTTGCTTTTTAAAGCTCTACAGGCATTTGTCCATTGTTTTCTGGGTTTTTTGTTTGGTTGGTTGATTGGTTTAGAGGTAGAATCCAAGGTAAACCTAATTTATAGGTAACTATTTTACTTCCTTGATGTGTAGGAGTTTTTCTGTATTTTCAAAATTTAGAAACCTATACTTAATTTATTTAAGTTATTTCAATTTATTGCTTAGCACAGGAATATTCCCTTATTGTATCCTAGATTCCTATTCCTATTTCTATTGTTTGGGTTTTACCCTCACAAATACTTGTAATTCTTTTATTGTAATGCTAATTTCTGACCCCATGTTGAATAACTTCTCATCCACTGATTTACACATTCTGGATGATTTATTTAATTATATTTGTCTCTATATCACTAATTTAATTTTTACTTCTGCAGTGTCAATGTGGTGTTTTATGGTTTCCCATGAGATTTTTTAAAGCTGATCTTAGAATTTGGATTGCTTTGTAGTCATTTCTTATTTTGACTAGGTCCTTTTGGCATATTTGTCCTCTTCTTAGTCATCTTCTTCTGTGACAACTTGTTTTTCTCCCATAGAGAGCATGTCCTTGTGTGTGTGTGTGTGTGTTTGAGGAAACCTGAGAAATGTAGTATAAGGTTTTAATTTCAGAAGATCCTTTTTAAATCTCCAGAGAATGTTTCTTTATGTTTACTATCTTTATATATATATATCTTTATATATATATATATATATATCTTTATATATATATATCTTTATATATATATAAAACAACACATACACACACACACACACCTATGTACATATCTGTGTCTATATCTGTCCATACGTATATCTATATTCCTGTATTATATTTCCCCTGACCCCTTCTCCCCTCCCTTGCTTCCTTCCTTCCTTCCCTCACTCATCTCTTACAGAGAGAAAATGCTATATAGGGTTATTGTCTCATCCACAAAAACTTGGTGTACTTAGAGCTCCATAGATCTCCCTGCTGCTCACTTGGGCACTGGCAGCTCCTCATGCAGTCCCCTCGCTCAGTTTGCCAAGGACAGGCATCTTCTAGTGTGGGTGTGCTCAGCTGAACCTTGATCTGATATTTTCTTTTTTGACACAACATAGAGAATCAGACACAGTTTGGGACAACATCCAGAATTCATAAATCTTCTTCTGTCTTTACTGCTCCTCTGTGATAGTTTTCCTTGGACAACTAATGGCTATTACTCTATGGTGTACTGCAAGCTTTGAGTTAAGAGTGATACTTTGTAGAAAAAAATAGCTGACAGGGGTGGAGAAGAGGAGGGCTCTGAAAGTCAGTGTTTAATTAGACTTCACCTCCCTATTTCTTGGGCAGAGCACTAAGCCTGGTCAGTGGGTGTGAATTCAGCCTTCTTAGCAAGCACCTGTCCTGCTCTGACTCAGGATAGATGTGTGGTTTATGAAGTATAGTCCTCCACTAAGCTTCTCAATTCATTTTCATCAGTGGCTAAGTTAATGGAAACCTCCGACCATGGCAAGCTCGGTTGAAAATTCTGTCACCAGTTTCTATCTTTTATGCACTTTTTGGAGTATTTTAATAGAAAATTGGGAGAAGGCTTAATGGGCACATCCAATTTACCACTCTGACAACTCAGAAGTCAAGAGTAATAGTACATTTTCAAACTCTTCAAGTCATGATATACATGTATCGGAGTTTAAAAGTCTGCAATAAATAAAGACAGAAAATGGGCTAATTGAAAGCGGTACAAGGGAATTTAAACCCCTAATAATACACAAATGAAGACACTTTGTTTTATTGTAGCCCCTGAAGCTAAGTAAGCACAATATAATTAGGGAATAACTTTCATTAAAAAGTGTCGATAGCAATGACACTTTAAATTGGGTTAGAAATTTGGAAATATACGACACAATGATTATGTAAATATAAGATCTTCAGCATACTTATAGAACTATAGGGTCCAAGTTTATAGTATTGGCACCTATATTATTTGGATATATGTAAAATTGGTAAAAAATTTTCACAGTTCACTGAATTGTGAAATGGATGTGCTAAGTAAGGCCTAGAAGAAGGTCTCTATCCTAGATATCACTGAGGGAATTAATGTGTGACAAGAAAAATCAAGTACCACACTGTGCCCCATTGCCCACCATCACCCAAAGCTGAGTTTTGGTCATTTTGTCTCATAACCAGCAGGGAGAGGGCTGGAGAAAAATATCTGAAGTAACTAAGGGACTAGATAACCAGGCTTCCTGCTCACAGGATTAGGGAAGACCTGGTGAAAGGAGAGTAAAACCTCAAACAACACCTAGTGATTTCAAGAGGCCCAATTCATTCTCATTCTCTCTCTCTCTCTCTCTCTTCCTCCCTCACTCCCTCCCTCCCTCTCTCCCTCTGTCTCCCCCCTATCAAGTCCCTCTACACATACACACTCAGGAAGGCATTTAAAAAACCCATATAACATGCTCTATTTTTTTTCAGACTTCACTTGTTTTACTTTTCATATTTAACCTAATACGCTCTATTAATGGGCTTACTAGGGTACTGAGGGAAAGCCAGTTTATTTGTGTCAGACCCAAATTTTCAAGGTGACTCGGGAAGGACAGCCTTGGATGCCCGGGACAGAATCTCAAAACAGCTGAATGGCCAGACCTGCTCTATTGCAGCATTTCCGACACTTTTATGAGTGCACAGGACATGGTAAGTGTTCTCTTCACCTTTTTTTCCCTCTTGTGCTCTCAAACATTTAGATGAAGTTCGCTGTACTTTCTTGCTGTAATGCTCTTGTAAGGTGCTGATTCTCAATACTGACTTCAACAGAAAAGAGGGAGAAATTAGATAAGAAAATACAACAGAAAATAGGACATAAATAGGATTAAGGAATGCATCCCTTTTCTGAATCGCCTCAAATGAACCTTTAAGGGATCACATGAGGAAATTTCAATAGCAGATGATTCTGTCCTAAAATATAAGGACCAAAACCATTATTGAGCACTTTGCACGACTCTAAATGAGTGCTTAAAAGCCTAGTGTATATGATCAGTATGTTGGCCAATACAATGGCTTTTTAACAAATTTTTCCTTTGGTTTTATCAAAGAAATATATAACTACCAAGTACTTTATATTCTTCCTTTAACTCTCCAAACAACAGCCCTTAGGGTTGGAAGTATCCTGATTTTACAGAGAAGTAAGGCTTACAGAGATTAGAAAATTATTAAAAGTCACACATCTATCAAATGACAGGGTCAGGAATTGAAGCTAGATCGAATTAGATTCTGAAATCCAAGTTCCAGACCAGTTTACCACACTTCTAGCTGAATTACAAACTATCGGTGTTGGTCTGCACAGGCACAAATCAATCTCTATAAATAGAGAGGGGATTGCCATATGGTAGAAGGACAAAACTTCACACTGTGGTTCCAAGGAGGAAAGGAGCAGGTAGACCACGGAGGGTGGCAACGTCATGCTCAGAGACCTTGGGGTGCTAGAGTTTGTCAAGTTCACGGAGGAGGTTGGGAGCAGCTTCTCATTAGCCCTCCCATGCAGACACTGCAGGGTCTAGCACAGTGCTGCCCAACAGAAAAATCGTGTGAGCCACATCTGTAATTCTAAATGATCTAGGAGTCACGTTATAAAAGATAAAGAGAAGCAGTTACTATTCCCTGAAATATCTTTATTTAGCCCAAC
This sequence comes from Noctilio leporinus, assembly GCA_004026585.1. Lineage (NCBI taxonomy): Eukaryota > Metazoa > Chordata > Mammalia > Chiroptera > Noctilionidae > Noctilio > Noctilio leporinus. The sequence goes on along the minus strand of PVIW01007329.1, from coordinate 17,510 downwards.
TATGTAAAATATTTTCATTTCAATATAAAATCATTGATGAGATATTTTACCTTCTTTGTTTCAGATTAAGATCTCAAAAATCTGTATTTTACACTTAACAGCACATCTCAGTTTGGAGTAGCCACAATTTTAAGCGCTAATAGCCACGAGTGGCTACTGTATTGGACAGTGCAAACTGAGCAGAAAATGCCAAGGCTGTGGCATCAGGCAGATTTGGGTTTGGGGTCTCAGATTTGGGGGGATCTTGAGCTGCTGCTATTGGGCAGAGATGGAGAGAGGAAGAAAAGTCAAGAACATTTTATCTAAACCACTAGACAGGCAGGAGAAGTCCATACTGGATAAGATAACAGGCTGTGTGCAGACAGACCAGATTTGAAACCAACTATGCCACCTTTTAGCTCTGTGGTCTTAGTAAATTTCTTAACTTCTTTGATCTTATCTGTAAAAAGAGGAAAGCTTAAGCTCCCCTGAATCATCCATGAAAGACTTACTGATCACATACATATGTAGCTAGGCACAAATAGATAAGTTATCAATGATACCAGGTGTGCTACTTTAGGAGGGAAGAATTGGGTAGAGGACACAAACAGCATCATGGCAGGAAAGGGAGAACTGGTAGTCATGGAGCAGCTTGGAGTTTGAGATTAGGGAGTAGGTATCACTTGCTTTGGTAGAGAATGCTAGTCTACGCTGCTTTCATTGTTCACGCCCTATATTGTGGTAAACCATCCTCTTCCTCTAGGCCCTTTCTCACTTTGACTTGTCTTCTTTCATCTAGCACACTCCAGTAATTCTAGGTAGAAAGGCTTTGAATTTAACACTCAGAAGGAGTTGTAGGAAAAAACATAGTTCATAAGTAGAAGGTAGGCCTTGCATTCCAGAGAAAATCTGATTGGAGATGATGTCTCCAGACCTGACTACTTCTAACATCCTGACTATTGCCTTAATGGCATCCTGCCCGAGCTACTGAGCCATCTTGTCTCCGGTGGAATCCGACAGGACGTCTGGGCACAGAGATGAGGGGATGGTTTCCTAACAGTGCCCTTTTAGCAGCAGCAGGCATCTCGCACAGGGCCCACGAGAACAGAAAGAGACAGAGAGCATGACCTAGAATTAATACACCTTATCACTGAGGTTGGGAGATAAAAAAAGGTAGGGGGGATGAAGTGACTAAAACTTGTAGCCAGCCCCCACTTCTTCGTCTCCGTCTTAAGAAATTCTTCCCCTAAATCTCACCACCAGCCAGCCTCAAGTTCTTTACAATAGGAGCATATTGGGAGTTAGCGCACACTGACTTCAAAACTGTCATGAGCCCCTTCCTAGGGATCGGAAAACAAGCAATATGGATTATATTCTTGGGTGCCAAGTTTGAGAAAACTCACAATACACTAATTTTGCAGGACAATGAGTGTCTCCAAGTTGATCCCTGATCCTGCAGCACCAGAAAAAAAAGCTACATCCTCTGGGCAGCCAAGAAGTCCTGTTTTCTTAGCAATTGGCATCATTAGCCTCAAAAAGGGAGAAGCAACCATTGGAATGTCAAATGGCGAACTTCCCAGAAATGGAGTCTTCTTTTCTGAGACTAGTGCAGATTGGCTAGCTTAAATGAGGTGCCTGGGGTGACAGACTGGCACCCAAATAACAGGAAAAATATTGCCTGGGTGTTTCATAATAAGAATCGTTTATAATTTCAACTTACCATGTAACTTTAGCATTCATCATTGAAAAAAGGTACTTTTCTAGAAGTAAATCATTAAACAGCATTTGCAATTTTTCTACAATCAAGTAAGAATGTATACAGTTGAGACAGACCACAAAAATAGTTTTTCAATCTACTTGATCTTGCTGTTTTACATGAGCAAGAAAACAGGTGAACCTTTTATAAGCTTCACTATTATCATTAATAATGTTGCATATGCCATTTAAACATACTCTTAATTATTTTCTACATTTTCTGTTAATTTCTGGGCACTTAAAAATAGAGATCTCTTTTGCAGGGGAGACATTTTGCGTGATTTCAGCTTTTCTGTGCATTTCAAGGACATTCCCATATAGGATCCAAATTCTCCATTTCCTTTGCACTGCAGTTTAATGAAAACCCAGCATTTTTCTTGCTCCAAAAATGCCAAATGTAGTTAAGAATGCCTTGATAATATGCTATTGCCAAAAAGTATTTATATTCATAGATTCCTGATAGTTTACTGCTTTTTGACATGGGTATCTCTCATTGTAGAACTTTGGCAAATATATATGTATATATATACTACATGTCTAGATATATTATATAATTAACACATATAAATGTTTACTGTATTTTGGTCTCCTGTTACTATCAAGCATATCTCTACTCTAAAAAATAAAAGTATATAAAGTACTTATTATCAGGATACAATTCTACATATAAATCTATAAATCATCTTTAAGTGGTTATGAATATTTCAGAAGCAAAGAATAATGTATAGGAAATCAGGATGCCCTGAATTTCAACCAATGTCGGTTTCACATTCTACTGCTGCTTTTGAAATAACTCATTACCATGGACTATGAAATTAAACAATGGGCAAAACCAGGTGCTTTTGTTAAGTCAATGTATGCGTAGGCATGAGTACAGGGGTGTACTCATTGTGTGTTTTATAAGTGAAGGAAAGATATCCATGAAAGTTGAAAACATTTCAAGGAAGGCCAGCATCACATTTTACTTTATGGAATAACATGCAGTGTCTTCCACAAGCAAATATACAGGAAACTGTTCTCTTCATTCAAGTGTGGGCCTGAGCGGGTGAGCATGGCTGCCTGTGGCAGGCAGGGAGATGTGCTGGCCTGGTGATAATGTGGATGGGGAGGAAGGGCCAGCCTAGCGATGCGCCGTCCGGATGGGGCCTTGCAGCTAACTGTGTAACTTGTCAGTGGGCGGTATATTTGTGAAATCTTTCCCTGCCGGCCAGATAATGAGCAGGCGCTACCTCAGATAAGCATAACTGAATGCTGTTGGTGTGCTGTTTGGGGAGCACAAGACCACAGCAGACCTGTACACGGTTCATCGCAGACACACAATGCTTTACCCCAACCTGGGTTTCAGCTGAGAGCCAGGTTCCTTATGGGGATGGCTGCAATTCAACATCTTTGGCCTCATTTTAAAAAGTTAACGCACTACAATTCTGTGCTCATTCTTGCAATAGTAAGTATACGCACAGCCTAAAAAGAGAGAATGAATTAAAATGATGTTAATTATGCTTGAGGCTATGACATTCCTTCCGAAGTAATTACGAGAGGGAGAAGCGTCCCCAGTGTTTCTGGGTTCTGACAGTTTACACAGAAAGTGGGAAGAGTATATTGCACTCACCTATCAAATCCTTGGTCTTCCTGGTGCCTGGGCAAACCTGGAGTCACCAGGTCCAGTATTTGGAAAGCTGTCTACATTTCCTTAGGGCCGCAAACTTGCTAGCATCTGACCAACTAATCAAGAAGGAGTTGAGTCAGAGTGTGCCTGTGGGAATAGAAATAACCCTGTTTGTTTGTTTTACCTCCTATGCTTATAAGAATAGAATCACAGGAATGTAGGAAGTGCTGAGAAGTTATCTGTTTCACAATGGCAGCTGCTGAGGCCCAAGGTGCAGAGCTGGCTTCTGTAAGCACTTTCAATGTGTTTTCCATTGTACATGAAGTCTTCACCATGGAGGAAAAGTAGAGAAAGAAAAGTAGGTAGCCGTGGTTAATGCTGAACCCCGGCAGCTTGAGTGACTGCACTTTTTCTTTAACCAATCTGGACCTTGAAAATCTCCCTTGACCCCTTGCCCCTGTGACTGGAGGGAAAGCAATGCCAGGCACAGCTGAAATAGGGGCATGACACTTAGGGAGCATTCTTCAGCAAATGGATTACAGGAAACACTGATGCTTTTTGAAGTTGTTTCAGCCGTGCTTGGGGACAGTCTGAAGTGGGGGAGGTGGACCTTGGCAGATTATAGGTGTATCCGAGTTCAGAGGTTTATTTGTTTTTGCAGATTCCAAATACTCTTCCATGCAGCACAGAAAATGAATTAAGAAGGAACAGGGTAGCTACAGGTTCTTACAGATGTGAGGAGATTTAATAAAACCTCTAGATAAAAGAACCTGAAATTCCATTAGTCATATCCTTGGGGCAGGAGTGGGGCGGGGCAGGGGGCGGGGCAGGAAAATGCACGCAGGACATCTAGAAACAACTGTCACTGAAGCAATCCACTGCAAAGACTTTCCACCTAATTGAAATAAATGATGTCTCAGCAGCTTAGATTGCACCCCAAGACCTCCATCTATGCTAACCCGATTGGCAGAACTCAACACTTACCCAGGAAATTTGGTTTCCACCCAGCCCCTAGGTTTGAGTTTTTGCCCACATTCGGGCATCTTCCCTGGAGAAATCAAATGTATGTCTGAAAATGTCTGCATTTGACTAGACAGGGCTAGCCCATGGAAAACTGGGAAATTCTCAAACCTTGTGTTCAGCAAGTCTCCAAAGTTTCCAGCACAGGGACTGTGTCTTCTGAACCAAAGGATTTTCTGTTTGTTTATGTTTCTGCAATTGTCAGGTGCAGGAGAAAGTTTCACAATTTTTTTCCTTTTGTAAAGCAACAGATATTTATTTAATCATAGAAACTCAGAGCTCAAATGGATCTTATAGTTAAGCCTTCATTGGGAATGAAACCTTTTTGTTTATTTTCCAACAGAACCCTTTCTTCTAGCCCTCTCATTCTCAAACTGGCAGCACTGGAAATTGGGAAACTTGAAAACACTAATGCCTGAAGGAGTCTCATTTAAGTGGTCAGGGATACAACCTGATTTTAATATATGGCAATGTTTAGAACCACTGTTTCAGTAGATCTATCCATCTACACACACACACACACACACACACACACACACACACATACAAACAATTCATACCATTTACAGGGTATTTTAAAGCAAAACATATGTAATTATCACCCAAATCAAATTAGAAGACTTCGTTTTGACGCTAAAATAGTAAATATTATCTGTGGTTTTATGGAGACAAAATTAAATGCTTGAAGTTGAACATAATCTAGTAATTTTCACTCATCCCCACAGCAGTGCACTACTATTCCATGATACAGTTTCTTTAGCTCACACCAAATGGGAGCTATAGAGCATGAGATGTATTTCCTCCTGGGAAATTTTGTATTTTAGGATCATCCAATGAGGATTTGGTTTGGAGAGAGCAAGGATTTCTTGGACCAGAACACGAATACCAGGAGGTAGGTAGTCACTCTTTCCTGGCTGGACTAAGGGATAGACACAGAAAGCCCATCTAGCCTTCCGCAGCCAACCTTGTCCTTCAGACCAGCAAGTTCTCAGTAGCAAGAAGGCTTACCCTATGAAACAGGTTTACTCTATTATCCTACTACATTGCCTTGAATAAGTAAAGAGCCAATTTTCATATTATTCCTACTTCTCAATGAAGATCCTGCCCTCTTCTCAGGGACAGCTCTAAAGATGCTAGCAGAGAATGACCTTGAAGAGCTGGCCTAACATTCAATTGAAAAGCCAGAGGAAAATGAAGCTGAGAGACCACAGTGACTTGGTTTCTTAGCGATGAATGGAGAGGAGGGTTTGCATGTTTGCATGTATGATTAGGAAAGTACTCAAATATGCTTTCTCCCCAGTCCACACTCATCAATCTCTTCAAGGTCTTAAATACAGCTTTGCTGTAGAACCTTACATTTTTATTATCAAATATTATTTGGGTTAAGTCATTGAAGGTATCTGCCAAAAAACAAATCTGGGAGGCAGCCCGGGCTGTGATTCTCAATGTCGTGAGGGGCTGGGGGTGAGCGAGACCCTGCTAGAGGTCAGATGCTTTTTTAGACTATGAGCCCCCTTCCTACATCGAGATAAAGTTACCGGGGTGGTGAAGGATGTTGTTACAAATAGAAATTTATTATACATTTCGTGCGCATGGTGTGGAGATATTAAAAAAAAAAAACTTAGAACAATTGATTTAAACCAGGAGTGATTAACATTTTGGCACAAATTAGTTGATCAGATGCTAGCAAAAGCCCTAGAGACAAGGACAAAGGAGAGGAGACACATGATGAAGATGGAAGTGGGACAGTGAAATCTGAGGCTTGGGGGAGATGGTCCCAGGTGGGGTCCTGCCCTGAGGGGCTTTGGCCAAGAAGGGACAGAGGCAGGGAGTGGGAACAGAGGAGGGGCGTGAGATGGGAGTGGGAAGGAACCAAGGGAAGGGAGGATGCAAAAAAAAGGTGGAAAATCAACGAGAATAAATATGATCTGTTTTTCTAGTTTTTCCTAATTGTGTCCTGATCAAACTCAATGTAACTGAAAATAAAAACTGTTTTTTTTTTGTTTGTTTGTTTCTTTTGCTACATTAATTAATAGTATAGCTAACATTTACTGAGTGCTCATCTTGTGCCAGGCACCATTCTAAGCAGTTTACACCATGTCTACCAGGTACGTGCTGTTATTGTCCCCCATTTAAAAATCAGAGACTGGAGAAATTAAGTAATTTGTCATAGGCTGCACAGCTTTAAGGGGTTGAGCTAAGATTATAAGCCTAGGTCACTGGGTCCCAATCTTAAAGACAACATTCCACCCATTGTTTATAAGGGTTAAGAAAGTATGGGATGTACGTACATATAACTCAAAGAGGAAAGTACCTGCATCTTCTTTCCAGGAAAGGACAACAGCCCATTTTTTTTTTTTTTTTTGAGGACTTTACTTAGCCTTCAAAAAAGATAAACAAGTTTTGTATCTTTAAGGGCCATGAATCCTTTAGAGAACGATTTCACATAGGCTATTGAGTACTTAATAAAGAAGGCGAAAGGTGGAGTTAAAAATTATGGGTAAGCACAAAAAGTGGTACCTACAGGAAGTATGGTGGAGAGAATGCTGCTTATGGGAGAAATGTTGGGGGAAGAGATATAAAAAGCAGGAGGAGACTCGGGAATCCAGATGTGGGGCTATTGGGCCCTCCTTTCAGACAGTGGTCTCATAGTCCGTGTGGGGCTAGTTGAAAGAAAGAGGCCTCTTACAGGGACACCTTTTCCTAGCCCAGAACTGACTTCCATGATACAGTTAATGTTCTACTATTCCTTGCATGAAATGATACTTTTAATCATTTTTCTTGAAAAAGGAAAAAGACTTCCAGTCTGAGCTAGAGGTAAACAGAATGTGCTTTGGTTACAGAATGTCTTTCATGTCATACACTCATTTCTCAGAAGTAGCCTCACATTTGCTTTTATTTTAAAAGCACAGTGTTTAAAAAAAAAGCCTAAATGCATCTGCTTATGTTGAAAGCCCCCATCTGTTTGATTTGATTTTCCTTCCTAAGAGCTTGTGGAATTCTTCTGGCTTCTGTCTCTCTACCTAGCAGTAGGGTTGACCTAATGAAAAAGCCCGAAACTACTTAAATTCCCTGTGCAACCAGCAGGATAAAAGCCATGGCTGAGACAGAAGCTACACTAGTGGCTCCATGGAGCAGGATGTTGGCTGACTTGTTTGTTACTGTAGATTAGGTGCCTGCTCCAGTGCCCAACACCGTGAAGGTCTTTAATGTCTTTCCAAGATGGCTCAACAAGTATATCTGTTATCTATTGCTACATAACAAATTACTGCAAGATGATTACAACACATATTTATTACCCCACAGTTCCTGCGAATCAGAAATTCAAGTGCAATCAAGATGAGAGCTGCATCTCATCCGAAGGCTCCGTTGGTCAAGGACCCTCTTCCAAGCTCTCTTACTTGCTTCTTAACAGCATTTAGTCCTTAGGTTACTGTTGACCAAAAGCCACCCTTAGCTCTTTGCACTACTTGCCTCTCTAAAAGGTGGTCTACTTGCTTCATCTAAGAGAGAGTCTTCTGGGAAGATGAAAGTTACACCCTTATACACTCTAATCATGGAAGCAACATCACCTTTGCCATAATCTATTACACAGAAACAAGTCATGAGTCTAACCATCGCTGAAAAGGGAAGGCTCATATAAGGGTATAAAGATCAGGGGCTGACATTGAGGGGCTGTCTTGGAGTTGGACCATCACAATTATGAGGGTAAAGGTAAAGCTACAACCCATTTACACTAACTCACATACCTATAATAAGCACTCATTCTCCCTCCTCCTCAGCCATCCACACGTCTATGTACCTTGAACATACGTGTAGCGTAACTTACAAGCAAGGCAATGTGAGGATACACCATGATTACGGTGAAGGAGCTCATACTCTATTGGGGGAGATGAATAAAAGAGACACACAAAATATACAACAAGGGAATGTTGATACAGGGTAGATTCAGATCCAAACAAAAAAATAAGAAGTCCAATGAAATAAACACTAGTTCAGGCTGCTGCTGTCCAGAAAGTTTATAGAGAAATTTTTTGAGCTGGGTCTCAAAAAGTAGATAATAACCAACATTTACGGACTTTTATAACTAACATTTACTGGCTTTTTATGTTGAATGTTCTTATATGAACTATTTCACTTAATTTTCATAGAAATTCCCTAAGGTAGGGTTTATTATCACATTCACCTTAAAGATGAGGAAACTAAGGCTCATGGAGATGAACTGACTTGCCCAAGGCCACCCAGCTCCTAGGTGGGGAATTGATAACCACACCCAGATCTAACCCAGAACACACCCTTGTAACTACCACTTGATATTGCTTCAAATGGGGCTGGCCAGTCTAGGCAATGGGGGAAAGGCATTTCCAACTATGGAAATGGCACTAACAAAGAAGTGAAGGCAGGCAAGCACTAGCGAGCTATCAGTTTGGGAAACTAAAATTCACTCTGTCTCCCGGGGGGAGGCAGAGGCAAGAAAGGGGAGCAGCTTAGACAAGAACCTAGTATAAAGGAAACATGGACATGGACAACAGGTGGGATTGACTTTGGGGGGAATGGGTGGGTGGGGAGGGGGACAGAGGGGAGCAAAAAGGGGATGGATGTAATACAACAACAATAAAATTAAAAAAAAAAATTCACTCTGTCTAGCTAGTTCTTTCCTTAGTTCTTCATAGGGCTGGCTCATCAATGCCTTCAGATCTCTGCTCAGTCATTTCCAGGTAAAGTACTTAGGAACTCCCCACTTCCCTCCATGGCCACCACTAGCTTCTCTTTATTCCTTCACCTTGTTTGCTTTCCTTACAAGTTAACATAAGCCATAATCATTTTGTTCATTCAATTCTCTATTTGGTCATTGTCCCCCATATTGAATGTGAGCCCTAAGAGGGATGGGATCTTGTTTGGCTATTACTACTGTGTCCCACGTCTTCAAGGAATGGAAGAACAGTGAATATGAAAGCTGGAGTCGCTTTTGTGCATGAAGAATTTGCTTTTCATTCTACAGATAATGGTAGAGTCTGTGGAAGATTTCTGAGCAGATGAGTGACACGATGACAGAAGGATTTTGAGAAAATAACTTCGGGGGTGGTATGATTCTGGACAATGGTATTAAAGAATAGTTTGTTTTCAGATTTTTCACCAACCTGTCTTGCCCTCTACCCCTCCAGAACTTAAAGATTTTCAGCTATCTTTCTTTTATCAAGGGTGGGGGTGGGGGGTTTATTTGGAGTGAGATATATGAGAATTATTTCTGTTCCTTTCAGGAAAATTTGCCTTTTAAAAGGAGCACTGATGGGTTATCCTGGATTTCAGACCTGGTTTTGGCCCTGGCATGCTGTGTGACCTCAGGGTAAGTCCCTTCCAATCTCTGAGCCTAAATTTCTTTATGTAAAACGAGGACGTTGGGCTACATGCCAGTCCTATGCTCTCATTATGCTTGTCTCTAATTTAAGATGAAAGCATTTTGATATAAATTAGGGATTTTAAAAAAGACTTTATTCTAAGAATTAAAAATTTCAAAAATTTAACTTTGTTCACTAATTTCAAAATGTCCCAACCAAGGTCAAGAGAAATTGACTTCTATTTCCCTAGATTATAGGTGAATTGGTTTACTTATCCTGATATCTTTTCACATGTTCTGTTTCTCCCTCCACAAAAGGTCCAGAAATGTGCAGACATCTCCTTGTGAGACAACAGCTTCAAGAAGCGACGCGGGCCCACTGTTTCTGCATTTATCTGCTGCCAGGAGGCAGAAAATGATTATGAGCCAGAATTACCACTTGGGAGTGGCAAAGACAGGGCCAGGCAGTAAATGAAATATCAAAGGGCTTTCAAATGAGTGAAAAAAGTTAAGAAAGACTTGCACATAGTTCCCCAAATCTGACTGCTGCTGCCCAGCCCCATGTTCTGCCTCTTTTGCCCACCTTCTGTCTTCCCCATCCATCTTCAGGACCCTTCCTTGCCACGCATCCTTGCAGCCTCCAACAAGTACATATTTAGTCACCCCCAGAAAGAGCTCCATCTAGTATACTGCCACACAATACAATGAGCAGTGGGTTTTGTTTTTTTAATGATTTTATCCTCACCCAAGGACATTTTTTTCCCATTGCTTTTAGAGAGAGGGGAAGAAAGAAAAAGGGAGAGAGAAAGGCATTCATGCAAGAGAGAAGCATTGATTGGTTGCCTCCCATATGCGTCCAGACCATGGGTCACACCAGCCATACCTGGACCCGGGTCCAGACTGGTGATTGAACCTGAAACTTAGGTATGTGCCCTGATCAGGTATCAAACCTGTAATCTTTTAGTTACAGGAAGACACTCTAACCAACTGACCCACACTGGCCAGGGCTACAGTGAGCAGTGTTTTATGATTAGGTTGCACAACAAACTGTCACACGTATTTCAATTCCTCTTTTACAAAATTCATGTATCTCCTTTTACCCTTTTTTCCAAACTCTCCCGGGTCTCCCCCTGCCCCCATCCCCATATATAGCATACAAGCACTCTTTCTGCTTCTAGAAGCTTGGATGATTTTTCCCTGTATAACTTCAGAGCAGGAGATTTCCTGACAGTTTCTGAGACTTTTCTTGTGTTCTATTAAATTGAAATATTGTTTTTAGAATACAGAAAGCCATGGTGGAGCATGATGGTGGTCTTCTCAGAGATGTCAGGATAATCAACCTCTGTAAAGACCAGCAGGCTTGAAGTACTCACGTGCTGGGATACTACACATCTGACTTGCTGGAGTCTCTATTGAGAAAGATAATTTATCACATCTTCCCCATGGAACCAGTGGATTAATTGTTTCCCACGCATGTATGTATTTGATCTTCCATGAGTATGTTCCTGAATGTGATAGAATAATTTGACTGGCTGTTCTTTCCTTTTATTACCTAAACTAATCAAAGTCTTTCTCTTACCCCAAAGATACCCACCCTCTTTACCCCCAAATCCATAAGGAACAAAAGCTCAGTCTTCATAAAGCTCAAAATACAAAAGCAAAGAGCATAGTTCAATGTCTTCTTCTAGTATTATTCCAGACGAAGACAAAAGTTATTCAACAGAATAAATCAAGTTTTGCTTCTAACCACAAATTGATTAGCAAAAACGGGAGGATCTATCCTATGTTATTGTAACGAGGAAGGCACTGCCATGCATGGTAATTGGTGCTGGGTAGGGACTGTCAGTCAGTCACCTTGGCCTTTAATCTTATCATCTACGAAGCAGAGAGGCAGGATTGGCGCTCAGGCTTCAGTCATAAAAGCTGTTACCCACTTGGTTTTGTGAAAAGTTACTCAAGGCATTTCAGCCATGGTTAACACACATCTAAAACAAATATGGTAGTACTCAGCTATAATAAACATGTAGTTAATAAAATACTTTACTTGCAGTGTTTAGCTCAGTGACTACTCTGCCCTAAGTAGTCACGCTGATAAATATTATGGGGCTACTTATGCAAAGGTGATGAAGACACATTCGGAACAGTGATCTCCAAAGGGGGTACTGAGGTCATTCTTTAGGAGAGTGGAAAGAAGACATTATGATTTCTTTTGAGACTTAAATTTTATCTACAAAGGGAAGAAATTAGCTTCATTAATGCTTAATATATGTACTGACCCATACCCTACCTTAGCCTGTGCCAGTGTCCATGTGACCTGGGTGGTGGGCTTGCTATGTCGAGGAAAGAAAGGGTGGGCCCCACACGGGACAGGGGGCTGTGGAGGCCTTGCACTGTTCTTTAGGTCAATGTGTTGAAATGAGTTAGAATGTGTGAGCAGGCAGGTGAATTTGACTCTATTATCTAGTTTTAACCAAACTAACTCTCGTAAAATAGACAAATGATTTTAAAAGATTCCCGTTCTACTTAAAAATGTATTAAAGATATTGTCAAAAATTGCAGAGTGTCTGAGGTTTTACCCTACTTACAAGCTAACAAGATAGTTTGCCACGTTTCATGAATGAAGGCAGAAGATGCAGGGCTCCTCGATCAGAGACAAGGGACTTTACCACTCACAGCGCAAAACACAGCATGAGCCCCAGGAGAGCAGGAGAGCTGGTCCTGGCTATCATTGCCCCGAAGGGCACAGCCCAGGTGGATGTTGCACGTTCACTGTGTTTGTGCGGCAGCTGTAAAAGCCTACGCGAAGAAAACCCGATTCTGTTATAATGGGATTACTCAAGAACCTGCCCGGCCTTCGCTCCAAAGGAAGACATTATCTTTATAATATTAGACAGCAATAAACCTGCTCTCTGCTCCAGAGGGAGCCACTAGTTTCATGCCGTAAGGTTGTTTGCTATACAAACATCCTTGAAAAGATAGTTTCAGAATGAAAGCAGTCAGAGCTTCTGCTCACAAAACATGCAAAGAGAGAGAGAGACCCATTAACAATGGTCTCATAGAAGATATGATGTACTAATAGAGCACAGATGAAAAGAAAATAGCTGAGTTTATACTTCTTTTACTCAAAGAATGAGCAAGCCCTTTTGTAATACATAAGCAATGATGATCTAATTAAATAAAATAAGAGGTCAGCTAAAAAACTATGCTAAAAGCATCACAATATAGATTTATACCTACTCTCATAAAGTATAAACCTTGATATAATTATATCTATGTTGTGCCTTAAAATATTAGCAAGTGATAATGGCATATTTATATAATTTATAAATTACATATAAGTAAAGGCATAAAATTGAGGATCTGTGATCAAACTAATTCTGGGTGATATGCACTCAAAAGCATGCTGATCCCTGTTCTAAAGACTAGAGAGATATAATGTGATATTCTGGGAACGTAAAGGAGCCCAGGATGTAAAAGGCATTTGTGTAATTTTCTTCTCATTCCAAGTTTTCTCTGGTAATAGCAAAAGTAGAACCTCCCTAAAAGTTTCTACAGATTGACATATTTTGTTGTTATAGAATACCTTTCGACTCTAAAAAGAGGGTAGAAGTCATACCTAAGTAACTTGACCACCTCTTCAATTGAAGTCATGTGCACAAGTAGACTTGAACTTCCCCCAAATCTCTGGGAGCCAGTTTCTCCAGGGAACTCCTGGGGGAGGCAGAGTCATCCCACGGTGGAGTAGGACCCATGACAATGACCATTGTGTAACTTTTCCCAAATTCTCCCTACCTCAAACTTATTGAAACAAATCCAACTTAGCATCTGGGCAATGGTGGGGAGGTGGGGGGATGACTCACAAAAAGAGAGATGATGTGAGGAGGCCTTAAAGGATATTCTGGTTATTTCTGAGGATGCAGCTATGCTTTACCTTCCAGAGAAAGGCTGTCACGTTTGTTTCTTTTTTCTTGGATTTTCTAGTCAGCCATGCTTTGCCTTCTAGAGAAAGGTTGAAAGTGTCTGGATTTTTTTCTCCGTATCTTCCTTCTTGCTCACCCAGGCTTTGCAATGGTCCAGCTGGAAGCCTGGAGCATTTGTTGCTATTTAGAGCCTCTAAGAGGCTTCAAGATCTGTCCCAAAAGTATTGAGCCAGTGTTAATATAATTAAAAGTGTGCTTGGCCAATACTTTTGGGACAGACTTCGTGTGTCCACAATGGTTCACTGCAGAGACACCCTTGGCTTATCAACTAGGAAATGACTCTTGTGTGTGCCTAGCTGCTAAGGCAACCAACTCCTTTTCTCCATCTCATAGTCAAAGGGCTGGAAAGATATCCTTATTTTACTCCCAACAAGTAGGCACTGCATAAATTTTGAAGTCCTATGATGCTATCTCATTTCCTGCTAATATATGACCTTGGATTAATTACCTTGCCTTTCCATGTCTCAGATTCCTTGCCTGTTCACCTGGGTTGACACTCATTCCTTTTATAAAAATTGTGAGGCAAATGCACAGTATGTTTGAAGTGCTCAATAGACACTAGTTGTTCTTTCCTTCCCTCCTATCTTATGGAGGAGAGTTAGGAAGATTAAATCAATGATAGCTAGTCATGTTCTTTTTCATCTTTAAAGCTATTGTAATTATTATTATACTATTATCACATAGTGACTTCTATTTTTTGCTCTAAGTTTTTCTTCTGAGGCTCCCTGAGTATATTACCCTTTGTCCTAATGTAAAGGACCATTTCAAACTCTTCTGAGATGAGAGATGGCGGTGGTAACGAAGAGCTAATTAATAAATAGTCAGATATTGGCAGCTAAGACAGATGACTAGTTCATTATTCTGGGTTTGGGAAAAGCAGAAGCCAAGAAGGGATTAAATGTGCAAAGATTTATTAAAGGAAGTGCCTGGGAGAGGAAGTAAGGCAAAGCTGAGAGATCTGGAAGGGCTGCCAGACAGCCATGCCCGTCTCCTCCCTCAGTGAAAAGGGAACAAGGGAGATACTGGGTAGAAGCATCCCCAGCTGCCATGTGGCCCAAGGAGCTCTGCAAGGCTGCTGAGGAGTCCTCAAACCATAGCTGGCTTTTAGAGGAGCTTTGTGTCTCCCAAAAGTGCCTGCCTTTGTACCACTCTCACACTTAGTCCATGGCTGAGAGAAACCCATGGACGGCGTGGCTGAAATGCAAATGCAGTGATGGACTTCAAAGCACAGCACCTGGGCCTATGCTCAACTGCACCCCTATACTGGTGACCTATTAGGTGAATTCTCTTGGTTGTCACAAGCCAGTCCCCATCCTGCCTGCTTTGAGACAGCTTCAGGGTTAGGCTGAATCTTTATATGATTCAGAGGTAAACTGGAAATGTTCTCCCCGTGTCCTGCCATAGTGATTGAAATTGCACCAATGGAAATTCATCCTCAAAGGTCTTCATTCTCTTTAGGAAAGGATTAATTTTAATGTCTTCTGAGTAAAGAGCTCATGCAACATTTGCCAGATAAAGAAGTGAGAGTGGGGGTAGTGGTGATAGTGGTGGGAAGGTATTGGAGGATGGTGCTGCTGTCATTTTGAGAAAGAGTCCTGGATAATCTCTGAAAGACATCTGCAATCTTCAACCATTTTCCCAAAATGCCAGAATAAGCATTTGACCCAACTGAACATTTGATTGATCTCCACCAAAAAGACACGTCCTTGTCAGGGAATGAAGCATTCTCTTAAAACCTAACACAACACCCAAGCTTCCTGGTGAACTTCCTGGGGGCAGCTTCATGTTAGCAAAGCTTGAGCAAAGCTCTCAGGGATGTACAAAGTTACGAAGAGCTTGCGCATGTCTTTTGGTTCATTGAACATGCTGGCTAGCAAATCTGGGCCCACAGCTTGAAGTTCGCCAGACTCTTTGGTAGCCGGAGAATACGTCCTTCCTCTAAGCACAGCAGAGACTCAAACTGGATACTAGAGCTCTTAGGTGTAGAGCCCATATCAGTTTTTGGCAACACCTGAACATCTGTTAGAGGGTGGACCTAAAACAACCTGGAAACTTTCCCAGACATACATTTCTCCTGGAGCCAAGAGGAAACAAGCGATCCATTTTGAACTTATTAATAACTGTCATATTTCTGTCAGGGCAACAGAAGAACCAGTTTTAGGACTCGGTACCTTGTGTTCTCCAGAATTCAGCATGCCAGGATGGACTAGAGCTGTGATTCTGAAACAAGACTGCACTTTAAAATATTAGGGAGGCTTTGAGCAAATACAAATCCCCAGGCCTTACTACTGGAGACTCCTATTAAGGAAGATTGCCTGGGAACCTCTATATTAAAAGCCTTCTCATTTCCCTTGATCATTCTGATGATCTGCCGTATGCATATTAGCTAAAATCCCAGTCCCCAAGGTGGCACCAATAGCCACTGGATTTTACTTAGTTGGGCTTTGTCCTGACTTGAATTAAAACTTTTTTGGAACAAGCTGGGGTACAACCAATGAAACCACATAAAAGAAAGCTAATTTACACACATCAAAGTTGTATGTGTCCCTGAGAAATAGACCCTGAGATGGAGATTAACATGCAGGGCTTTTATCAAGGAAGACTCCTGGGAACAGCAACTGTGGAGTGGAGGGGAATGAATTGGACTGGGCAGAGGCGCGTGCTAGCCATGATGAGGTCCCCCTGCAAGCCCCTGGGGACTTGAAGAGGAGCTCTGCAGCTGGATGGCCCTCTAGGGCTGTCCTGAGTTGGGGCAGAGGGCTGGGCTTTTGTGCCCTTACACTAATCAGTCATTGAATTGAATGTGAGCTGTCTGTGAGAAGAGGTGTGGTCCTTTGGCATGGCCATTTTTAGCCAAGGCAATCCCTGCAAAGGACTAATGGCTGAGGTTTTCCAACCGTGAGCATTCCGGCACCTGTGGGCCGAAGGAGTCCTTTATATCTAAACGGGATTCACCTGAAATTCAGCATCCTCTGCCCTCCATAAGCTCACCATCTAGTATGAGCCCCTGGATGTCAAGGAAGAGTCAGGAGCTAGTACCCTTTCCAGTTTCAGGGACATTGAGTTATCAACTTATGTGTGGAAATAAGGTGGACACTACATTGGTCATGACACTTAGACCTGTAGAAGAGGAAGTAGGCTCTCGGCAGTGAGGATACTCAGCTGGTTGATGTGATGTGCTAATGAGAACAAATATGTACATAATGCTCACATGAGCCAATAAGATTCATTCTTCTGATCATTATTAACTTGGGATGAGCACGCATTACCAAATAATCAGAGGCAAAAGATTATAATTCCCTGAAATATGTCATAACAAAAGTGTCCTCCTGAAACACCCCCAATAAAATGCACTCTACCCTTAACTCCACACTATCTCCATAGAGAATTTAGCTCCCAATAGCATAAAATCTCTGACTAATCATGAAGAGACTTAGTATGGCAGAAAATAATGCCACCAGGGCTGATTCCCAGATATTTGCACTGACTTTGATATGCCTCTGCCAAGTTTCACAGTGGTTAGGCTCCCCGTAATTCTATCAGTAATTATAAGAGATGTCTACGGGGAAAAAACATACCACATTCTTTGATGAGAATGATTGTTTGGTATTCCTATTTACTTCTTTTCTTTTCTTTTTTTTTCTTTTAAATTTTATTGTTGTTGTATTACATCCATCCCCTTTTTGCTCCCCTCTGTCCCAGTCCCCACCCACCCATTCCCCCCAAAGTCAATCCCACCTGTTGTCCATGTCCATGGTTCCTTTATACTAGGTTCTTGTCTAAGCTGCTCCCCTTCCTTGCCTCTGCCTCCCCCATTCCCCCACCCCCTTCC
>PVIW01007328.1:0-74324 GCA_004026585.1 Noctilio leporinus | reverse complement strand
AAGAAAAGAATAAAGAAAGGGTTTAGAAAGGCTGGGGAAGGGAGGAATACTTAGATTGAGGACTGGGAATGTGTTATAGCCACAGAGTGAATAGACTTTAATTCGAGAGTAGGGGAGGGTCTTGGATATTTAGGTGGATTGAGGTATGGGGGGGATTAAGAATATGTGAGGAGTAACTTTTGCAAAGGATATGTTGGGGATTAATAGTTCCTATTGCTCTCGGTATAACTCAGGTGCTTGAGATTGGCAGCAATCCGTTTCCTGAGGCTGCCTCTTTTTCTTGGTCAGGACTTTACAGTCTATAGTCTATATTCTAGCCGGTCTTGGCGCATGGCAGGGCCTCTGATTGTCACAGTAGGGCTGATTCTGAGTGTCCGCCCCCAGGTAGGCTGGGCCTTCTGCAGCCTGGCTGGGTTTTAGGGCTGCAGGTGTTCTGGAGCCGGCAGGCAGCCCCTTCCCACTCCTGGCGGAGTTTCCTGCCCAGGACACACCCCCAGCACTTCTGCAGGGCAGCCCGCAACTTTGGTGGTCCCTGTGATGACTGGCCCCACCCCCGCAGTTCCTGGAGGAGGCTGGGCCTGTCAGTCAACACTGTCCGGGGTCCGCCTACACTGTCCCGCCCTTCCGGGGCGGGCACCACGCCTCCAAGCCAATCAGCTCTCCGCAGAGTCCTTTATGCGGCCTCTGTGATGAGCCCTTCCCAGGCGTAGGCCGTGAGGCCTTTGTATCTGGCAATGGCGGGTCGCCCACCACAAGTTCCCGGCTTGCCGGCTCTCCAGCTCGCCATTTGGATTTTCCCGCGGAGCTTGGGGGCCTGTGTGGTTGCGCCGGGCTCTGTCTCCCCCCTCACAGGGGCTTCTAGCTGCTGTTTCCCCAGCGGCCCAGCAGCTCTGTTTTTCGGCCCTCTTGCCGCCCTGGCCGGTGCACTTCCCGCTCCCCTGCTCTGGCTTCCCGCAGGACTCTTCTCCTCTGCCTCTAGCCCTGCGTGCCGCGAAGCCTCCTCTCCCTGTTGCCCGGGTGAGTCTCTCACACAGTCCCTCCCCTGCTAGAGTTCAATTCTGCGTTCCCTACGGCGTTTGCCCTCGCTGCACGCACTTCACTGCTGAGACTTCCAGTCGCCAGGGAGCCTGAAACTGGCCCCAGTCAAACGCGCCCCTCTGGGCAGAGCCGCCCCTGCCCAGAGCCGACCTCGGCCCGCCGGCCGGTTGGTCGGGAACGCCTCACCTACTGTCCTGCTGGCCTCCTCTGCCTCTGGGCTCTGCTCCCCTGTGTCCAGATGCTGCCCGTTCCAATTCCTAGGGTCCTGAAGACGTCTCACGCTCCTTATCCTGTCCTCTAGCTGCTTTGGTACTCGAGAACACCATCAGCACTGCTCTCTACTCTGTCGCCATCTTCCCTCTCCAAGACTTTATTTCTTGACATGTAATATGCAGACGGCAATATCTATCTCATGGTGCTGGTGTAAAAATTAAACTAAATAATATTTATAACTTGCCTTCAAGGAACTAGCATATATTATTTTCTCACTAACTCATAGCAGTAGTGACAAAAATTTTACTATGGAAGAATGTTAAATTGCCCACAACAACCTTCCTTAATAAGCCAGTCAGTGAAAGACAAATACCATATGATCTCACCCATTACAGGACAATAATGAACAAAACAAACAACAAGCAAAACAGAA
Organism: Noctilio leporinus; assembly: GCA_004026585.1. Lineage (NCBI taxonomy): Eukaryota > Metazoa > Chordata > Mammalia > Chiroptera > Noctilionidae > Noctilio > Noctilio leporinus. The sequence goes on along the minus strand of PVIW01007328.1, from coordinate 72,640 downwards.
CCAGACATATGAGTACAGTGAATAGGCCTTCAGTGGTCAGGGAGAAGGGGTGAGGGGAGGGGGGAGGAAGAGGCAAAGCAGGGGAACAGTTTAGCCAAGAACCTAGTATGGAAGAACCCTGGACACGGACAACAAGTGGGATTGACTTTGGAGGGGAGTGGGTGGGTGGGGAAGGGGACAAAGGGGAGTAAAAAGGGGATGGATGTAATACAACAGTAAAATTAAATTTTAAAAAAAGAGTTTTTCAAAGTTTTTCCTCTAACATTTCATGTTTCATCTCTCAATGTAGAGGAAGCACTCTCACGTCTTAGAGTGTTGGATGAGAACCCAAATAATAAAAAGGAAAATTAGATAATGCATCCCAAATTAGTATTTAATTAGAAGGCAGTTCGTTTTTCTAAATCTGAGCCTGGATACCATTTATCAAATAGACTGTTTATAAAATACATAGCATTCCATATATAAAAATTATAATTCAAATACTGGATTAGAAAATTAGAACTCACTGCTTATTATATAATTTGCCAGTGAAAGTTTCATAAAGCATAGAGTACTTCAGAGAAATCTTTTTAATTGGCAATGCCAGTTCATCAGAGTTTACCTTGTTTTTCAAGCCCATTAGCTGTATGAGATTATTTTTAAATTACTGACAAGATTTTTAACTTTTTATCCTAGTATGTTGTCAAAATATTAAAGCTGGTATTCATTGAAAATGTCAGGTCTTGGAAACACCTGTCCTTTAATAGCTGGAATGACATCTGTAATTTTCATTTCTGCAAGCATGCAATATTCAATCAGATTAATTTTTAATATTTTAATTTCTTAAAGGGCAAATCTTACAACATGATTTTCTTCTGCACAATACTGAATATGTACAAATGTCAAGATCATTGATCAAATAGCCATAGTTACAGAATGGTATGATTTCTGCTTTTAAATCTGAGTAATTGATATTTGGATAACAACACCAGCTACCCACTTGCACAATCATAGTTTTAGGCCATTCTAAAAAGGCATAATATTTCTGTTTCATCTTATTTGGCTTATTCCCATCCTGACATTGAAAAAAGAAAAATAACCCCTGGCTGGTGGCACAGTGGATAGGTGCCCACCTATGAACCCAAAAGTTGCTGGTTGGATTCCCATCCAGGGCACATAATCAGGTTTCAAGCCAGGTTTCCACCCAGATCTGTGGCTGGAGACAGGTGAAAGGCAACCATATATTGATGTTTCTGTTCCTCTCTGCCTCTCTCCCTTCCCCTCTCTCTGGAAATAATAAAATCTTAGAAAGAAAGAAAGAAAGAGAGAGAGAGAGAGAGAGAGAGAGAGAGAGAGAGAGAGAGAGAGAGAGAGAGAGAGAAGGAAGGAAGGAAGGAAAGAGAGAGAGAGAAGGAAGGAAGGAAGGAAAGAAAAAGATAGGTAACTGGTTGGAGTCATGATATAGGCTTTATTCTCAGCAGTATACTGATGGTTATGGGTTATGAGATGGCAGAAAAGGTTCCATGGGCATCATATATTATAGCTCACCATATATTATAAATTGCTAGGACTGTGCTTTCTTCCTTCATAGGAACACTGGAAATGAGGAAGGTGCACATATGAATGTAGGAGGGAAGTCATTATCTTAATAGTTGAAGCCAAACCCCACATAAGAATAGGAGCAAAAAAAATGCCACTTCCACAAGTATCCAATTGATAAATCTGCTATCAATCAACTATGAAAAACAAAAATTAAAATGGAAAAAAGCAAAGTGGTTTCATTAAAAAAAGAAATTAAAGCTTTTTTTCACCCAGAGGTGATGTTGCTGAACTTCCATTAGAAACACTATCCACATATATATTCCATGAAATCCAGTCCTAACTTCTAGCCCTGTTCTCACTGAAGTACACTATACATATTTATAGGATGACTAGCCTGGGTCCAGATAGAAGTATCCAAATCCAAGAAAGAAAGAAAACTTCCATAATCAATATTGGTAACTAGCTGACCAGATAGTGAGCAAGGAAGCAAACTACTTCTCTTAGAAGAAAGAAGCAAGGCTAAGTTGAGTAGCCATATAGAGGACAGAAAAGTCACTGAAGAAAAGTTCTAACAAGTTTAAGCTAAAATACAAAATATTTTTGGAAAAGTGTCCATATTTAAGTCTGTAAAATTCTCCTCCACTCCTATGTTACATATTTTGCCAATTAAGTACCACATCTTCCTCCACCTCCAAAAAGGAACACATTGTAATTCTGACTCCATTTGCCTGGAACAGATATTTTTATACAGAACATAAATGAAAAAAATTGAGATAAGTATTGTCATTAAAAATACTCTATTTCAGCATGGTTTAAAATAACATAAGAGAAAAAAATTTCATTTTACTTAAATATTGTATATTCACTGTGTTCTGCTTCTCATATGTTTCAACTGTGTACCATTCTCTTTTGCTTCAGGACCAGGGATTTTGTGAGCAACAGAAATGGCCAATCTGGAGACCACCAGACAAGGAAGTTAGGCTGTTTTACCATGGCTAAACTGGATTAAATGAAAAGGCTGTTAGGAAAAGCCTCGCAGCAAACTAAATGGAAGGTTGGCTGAATAAGGAAAGACATGCAGGTACACAGGTGTTAAGCTTTCAAAGGTCTAGAAGAAAACAGTTGGATAGCCCTGCAGGTGGACAGAGTTTATCATCGGCAACTCTGATAGCAGGAAGTAAGCAGAAGTTAAATCCAGAAGGATAGCACCTGGGGATTTAGCCACTCATGGTGGAAACCCAACTACAGCAACTGAAGATCTGTAGCAAAGCCCAGCTAAGGGATTCAGAACCAATCCCAGAAGCAGAATTACTCAAGGCTAAATCTATGATCTCTGGATCCAGAAGTCTGATGTTCCTACCACCAGGACAAATTTTTTCCAGAGGTAAAGGTAGGGAGCATCATGTAATAGGATAAAGAGTCTTGAGAAAGTACATTAGTATTTTATACAATATCTAAAAGATAATGCCTAGATGGAAAATAATTTCAGGAAATATACATGTGCACATATTTGATAAAGCCTATACTAGGCTATAGTAATATTTAACTATAAGGTGTACATTATTCCATTAGGCTTACCAACTGCTGACCTCCAACCATTAGCAGCAAGAAAGACTTAAACCTACTGTTCTGGAATCTGGCCATCAATAGCCAGAAGGATGAATGTGGGACTAATGAGATCTCTTTGATTCAAACCACGTAGTGCTATACAGTGCTATGACTTTAGCAGCTTTAGGAACTCTTAATAATGGAGGCTCCCCCCATTATCATTTTAAACATAATAGACCACACCCATATATCACCAAAAATAAAATGTATAACGCTTTAAGAGTTAAATGAAATTGTGTTTGACTACTGTTACTTTATGTATTTCTATTTAAACATTCATTATTTTCAGTTTTATAGGACTTAAAATTGTGTTCAGCTGTTTTTATTTTTTTCTAACTGCAAGTGCTTTTTGCAGGCACTGGGCCTGGTGACTTTGTTTTTGGTTAGTTTGCTTTGTTTTGTTTTTCTAAGTAGCAAGCTTTTGCAATCCACACTGCCACCCCCCCCCCCACCAAATGTTTTAATTTTACACAAGGAAAAGTATTTAATGGGTTAAAAATGACTGAGCAACTTAAATGTACTCTTGGTCTAGACTCAATAAACCACTCAGATGATACAAACAGTAAATTGCTTTGAAAAAATTGGTTAGCATTTAGAGTTGAGCATTCATTCAACATGCAGTGAGTGTTCACTCTGTCTGAAATACTACACTTGAGATTAGCTATGTAACTGTGAACATAAAGACATGGATTTCTGGTCCTGAAGGTTTCAATCTAGCCATTTAGAGACCCAGAAATAGATAATACTTTACTTAACTGCATCCAATGTTCCTCCTTAAGTGATTACTACTTCTGCAGAGTTCTTACCTGATGAAATACATTTATTAACTTCAACAAACACTAGAAGTGACATTTAAAATAGGAAGAGCATGAAGCTTTGGTTCTTCTTAGGAACATTGTGAAAATCTGTCCGAAATTTCAAAGTCCATATAATAAAGCTGTGAAGTACATCTCCAGAATAGGGCTTAAATCCCAGTTCTGCCATTTACCTGGTGTTGCCCGATGATGCTAAACTTCCTTTCATCATCTGCAAAGTGGATGCAATAATAATAATACCAACTTGATGGGATTATGGCATGACTAATTAACATAATATAAATGAAGTACTTGACATATTGGCATAAATACTCAGAACAAAGTTGCTGAGACTGTTGATATTTCTACAGACAGAGTTGATTGACCTAGTTCCACAAAAGTAACTATACAAAGGACAATTGAAATGGCATTAGAAACTACCCAATTGAAAAAAGTTCTTAATAGAATTATCATGTAAATTCACAGTTCTCTCCTTCTGAGACTGTTGCAATTCAAAAAATAATTATTGGCCTCAATCCTCCAAAAGTCAAGCAGTGATAATACAACTCTGTGAATCTTTTAATAGATAAATGAAAATATCTATGCACAAAACTATTCATTATTTAAAATGTTGAGGAGTTGCAAGCAGCCCAAATACCCAATAATAGGACATGTTTAATCAAATGATGCCATATCTATTTGGCTACATAATATTAATACTTTGAAAACTCTAAACTGTAATGTGAAAGTATTTTTGAAATAGTATCAAGGAAAAACTGGCATACAAAATTATGACTAGAAGTATTTAAACCTGGAGACCAAGATGGCAGAGGAGTAAGTGGAGCTACACCAATCTCCTCCCAGGACCAATCTGGAATTACAACTTAATTAGGGAGAAGTCATCCAGAATAACCAACAGAACACCAAATGGAGAGAAGCCTTATAACCACAGACAGACAGAAGAGGCCGATTCATCAAAACATGACCTGCAGGAAGTGTGGAACTGGCAAACAATAGAGGGCTGGAGGGGCTCCCATGGGCGCAGCTAAAGTGACAGAAAAACATCTCAGCAGCCAGGGTTCCACCTGAGAAGTGTGGGCTCTAACCTGCAGCTGGACTTTCCAGCCTACAGCAACAAAGCTGAGAGTAAAATAGCACCCAGCTGTGAAAAGCAAAAAGCTGCCAGGTTTAGCTGGCTTAAAAGAGACAGCTAGAAGCAAACTTCTTAAAAGGACCATGCACAAAAATATATTGACACCCACTTACCTTGGGCTCCAGCAAAGAAAAGGCAAAATGGACTAGAGATACTTGGGGAAAACTTGGGTCAGTGGCTTTAGGGAGAGTGTTGAGGGAACATCCCATGAGTACCAGTGCTGACCCATCCCTGCATATAGCCAGCAGAACACTCTCCTCCAAAGGGCAGGAGTCTGAGGGGAAGCCACAACCCTGCCCATGGGAATTAATCTGCCCCACTCAGCAGTGCCTAAACTTGACTGAAAATAACATATTGATTGGACTAACAGATGAATTAATCTGCCCTATACCAGGAGGTGCCTAAAACTGATTGCTGATCACAGGTTGATTGGATTAACAACTAAAGGAGACAAAGACAATGGATCTAGCAGTCTCCAACAGGCTGATCCAGGAAGTAAAGAAAAGTGCACCTCTAAACCACAGAAGGTCATACCTCAAAGACAGTAAGTTATAGCAGACCAATCCAAGAAGCAGAAACTAAAAGGAAGAGTTAGCTAAAATAGGGAGACAATGATATAAACCCTCAGCAAAAGGGAAGGAGGAATCCCCCCAAAAAGTGCAAAATGAAATGGAGAGAAGCACACTACCAGACATGGAATTTAAAATGATGGTAGAGAAGCTCAATGAGCTCAGTGAGTTCAAAGAAAACTACACAGAACTACAAGGAAGCTACTAAAGGAACTTACTGAGAACTATACCAGCATTAAAAATGACATAGAAACTATCAATAAGAACCAGGAGGAAGTGAAGAATACAATTTCCAAATTGAAGAACACAGTAGATGGAATTAAAAGCACTCTAGAGAAAGTGGACGATTGGATCAGTGATCTGGAGGACAACATAGAAAAATTCCCAGATAATGCAACAAAATGAAAAAAGACTGAAAAAGAATGAAGGGGTTTTAAGAGAGCTGTAGGGCAACATGAAATGCAATAATATCTATATTACAGGATACCAGAAGGAGAAGAAGAGAAGCAAGGGATAGAAAACCTGGTTGAAAAAGTAATGACAGAAAACTTCACTAACTTGAGAAGAGAAAAAGTCACATAAGCTCAGAAAGCACAGAGTGTCCCAATGAAGATGAACCCAAAAAGGACCACTCCAAAACACATTATAATTAAAATGACAAATTTCAAAGACAAAGACAGAATCCTAAAAGCAGCAAGAGAAACAGCTAATAACATACAAGGGGGTTCCAATAAGGTTATCAGCAAATTTCTCCACAGAAACACAACAAGCCATAAGGGAATGACAAAAAAATATTCCAAGCAATGAAAAACAAAGGCTTACAACAAAGACTACTCTACTCAGCAAGGTTCTCATTAAAAAAAAAAATGAAATAAGGAGTTTCCCAGACAAAAGAAGACTAAAAGAATACATCTCCACAAAACCATCATTGCAAGAGATGCTAAAGGGTCCATTTTAAGAAGATGAAGAAACAAGGAACCAGAAAGAAAGGACCATGGACATGGACAACAAGTGGGATTGACTTGGGGGGGTGGGTTAGTGGGTGGGTGGGAAAGGGGACAGAGGGGACTAAAATGAAGATGGATATAATACAACAACAATAAAATTAAACTTAAAAAAATAGAAGATGAAGAAACAGAGAGACAGGAACACAGGTACAAAGGGAAAAATAATGAATAAGTACCTATCAATAACAACCTTAAAAGTAAATGGATTAAGTGTACCAATCAAAAGACATAGGGTAGCTGAATGGATAAGAGCCAACTTTAACTTATAAATGCTTTAAAATTATCTTGTTATAAATAGATTTTATTAAATAAGGTATAATTTTGCATATTGCTTGTATCTACATTACTACAGGTTAAGTTTTCTCAGATTGGAATTATTTCACAATAATGAAATAATTGGGAAATAAATGGGAAAATCATGTTAATTGCAGTAACTTAGAAAAATCTAGTACAATTAAGGAAGAAGAAAAAAGTAAGAAAATGTGGATGTATATTACATAGAAGATATGCTATCTTTCTTATTCACTGTTACAAAATACGTGCTTATTTGTGGGTGTGTAATATATAGATTTTGTTAGTAATTTATGTTTTAAATAGCAACCAACTATTGCTATTGGTCATTGGTGTGTTGTGAAATCAGTCAATCTTTAGGTTAGAAAAGATGTTGAGAATGAAGACCAATTTAGATGGAAGTTGCAAACTACTAAACTATATGATTCATGTCATAGGCAATATATATTCTCAATTAGCATGTGAATTATATGAGATTCCTTTCAAATAGATTGTGGAAATATACATTTCAATTATGAAGGCCCCCAAACTGGGCATGCTTGGGAAAAGGAATTAATGCTATAGTAAACTTGATTATTGAAATCTGAACATACCTAATCTCTACCTCAACAGACTCTTAAATAGTTCAGGGGTTAGTTTAGGACCACATAGGAAGTCAACCACAAGTTTAAAAAAGAGCTAGAATATTATTCTACAAAATTATTTAAATCCTAGGGCCTTTTATTTTTTACCTCAACTTAGTAGACATAATAATTTCTACTCTGGGGACCAGCTGGGCACTGCAAGTGCCATTATTTCTGAAGGTTTCAATTTGTAAAACACATGTAGAGGAAAAATAGAGGATATTGAAAGAAGTAAGACCTGTGCATAGCCACACACACACACATACAAAAATCAATACACTATTTAACATGGAAAACTCCAAAAAAGAATAATTTGTAGTTCCAGTAGTTTAAAATAAAGTTGAATTGTATATTGGAGGTGGTAGGATCTGACTCGAAAAATTCATTTTTTACTATGGGTTTGGTACTGTCTCTAGGACAGCTTTCATGAAAGTGAGTTCTGCAATATACCATTTCTGTGATATATTTCACAAACATAACATTCCAGAGTAAAATAAGTATTGAAGGAGAAAAAGTCTGCTTAATTTGCTACAATATATCTAAAATACTACCATCTAACATGTAATAATTATGTTATTGGCACATTTTAATTTTTTTGTATTAACTCCTTAAAATCCAGTGTGTACTTTAAATATGTGTAAAAATATGTATGGGTGTAAATGTATTTTTGCATGTGTTTGGTAATATTGCAATTCATATTACTTAAAAGAGTAATTCCTTAAATTAATTAATGTAGGCATTTTGGAATAATGAAAAGAAAACTTTATATTAATATGATTTGAGAAGCTGACAGAGGTAGTAATTAAATGGTGAATTCTCTGGATGTGAAAGGGGGAAAAAAGTACATATTGATGGTTAAAGAATAGACAGGGGAATGTTAAGAAGAATAAAGGAAATGGAGAAGCCAAAGAACTTACATGCATGACATGTGGACATGAACTAAGGGGGACATTGCTGGAGGAAATGGGGTACCGGTTGGAGGGGGGCAAAGGAGGGAAATTGATACAACTATAAAAGCAAAATAAATAAAATATATTTAAGAAAAAAGAAAGAATTCATGAATCACACAGCATCCCATCTAGCAACTAGAAATATTTTTCCAATGGGTTGTATAAAAATGAAAGTTTTTTTTTATAGGAAGAAGCATTAAGCAAGAGAGCTAGTAACCAAAGAAGGAATAGATTATATTTAGACCAGGTATCTTCTTTTGGGGAGAAGAGAATGGCAAGATTTTATTTATTTATTTATTTACTTACTTTTTTAATATCATGCAGATCTCAGTAAGGTGACAAATTACCTTACTGATATTTAACTAGATCATTCCAGATTGATTAAGATTATATTTCTAGGAGAGGTTGAAACTGCAGTTAGATCAGATATTAAATCTATGCGTGTATCATGGACTTTTAGCATGAGGGATGCTATTTTGGGGCATAGACTTTCTAATTAACAATAGAGAAAGAAAACTGAAGAAGGGAGATTTAGGGACTCTATAGTTAATATCATCCAAAATAAAAAAGGAAGCTCTTATTTATCTTTGTATGTTTGTTTATAAATCAATATGTAACTTTATCAGGTTTTATCAAAAGATTACTTCTAAATACCAGTAGTTTGCAATAAACAATGTATTGACTAATTCCTATGCTTGGTCAATGAAGGCAACAGGAAAATCCAAACATGAAAATTGTTCTTCAGTTATAACATAATTAAGAATAAATTACTGCATATTTGCTTCTCAGGTTTAAAATCTTTAAAAGTAAAAATGTTAAAAGGCAGTAGAGTACTTCAGACAATATGAACTTTCAGTGCTTATGAAAAATCATCTATTCAGTCAGCCAACAAATATTGATTGCTACTACAATGCCAAGAACTCTGTTGATTTCACAACTTTCTACCTTTATACATATGGTCCCAGCTCACCTAGAGCTTTCAGTCTGATTTTTAAAAATAATACTGTATATACATTTAGAAGATCATTACAAATCATGATGGGTCCTGGGTGGAGGAATATATAGAAATATAAAATATGTTATATGTAGATTTGTCTTCTCCTAGTTAGAGAAGACTTCTCTGAGTAAGCTTGATCTGAGATATATATGAAGGATCAGTAGGAATTCACCAGACAAAGAAAGAGAGGAACAATACAGGCAAAGGCCCTGTGCATGAAGGAAACTTGGCCTTCAAAGATTCTCAAGAGAGGTGACATATTGAGTTTGGGATAACAAGAGAGGTTATTAAGCATAAAAAATAAAACATGGCTTCTTCTTTTCCATCCTGACATAAGGAAATAAAGGTCAGGATTCTTTATTCAAAGGTCCCCATGGTCACATTATTTTCATTTCCTTGCCCTTCTCCAATTTTCCCAAGCCACCATCAGGTCAATTACATGGATAGAGGTAGAGGGGAGGAATTTGTATTACAGCAGAGTCCCAAGCCTTGATCCATCAGTGCAGGATGCTGATAAAAGGTAGACAATATGAATGATGCCCGGGAGAACCTCAGTGAGAGTTCCTGTGATTGTGCCCGAGCACTGAGGCTATGCAAGTGGAGAAGGCAGTGAGAGCTGCCCCTGGAAGCTTTGAGGAGGATTTTCAGTATGTCATGTCCAGCACTGGCTAAAAGCTTTGCTGGGGTTATTTCATTTGATATTAACAACTCTTTTAAGTTAAAGACTATTGTTATCTTTATTTCTTACATGAGAAAAAAAGATGAAACTTTAAGAGATAATTTGCTCAATATCACATGGGTTGTAAATTTAGTATTTGAGATCAAATAGTCTGACTCTGTCCTTCCAGATCTAAACCTAGTGTACTGTATGAAACTTAATTTTCCAACACCCAAGGTACCTTGGTCCTGGAGCAGACTCAATTTGGTTATAGAAATAAAAGTATTCTTACATGCTAGTGTTGTGAAGATGAATTTTCATTACAAGAGATCATTCTGGAGGATGAATAGGGGAAGGAAAAGGGTAACTATAGGAAAATTGGTGTGTCATAATTAAAAGTACAAGGAGAGATTGGTAGCTTGGTCTAAGGTTAAGCCTAAGGTTGATTCTTATGGAGCCAGAATGATATGGCCAAATTTTAGAGACAATTAGGGAATTAAATCATGAAACATAGTGATGGATTATTATAGGAGAATCAAGGAGAAGCAAGTATCAGAGATGACCCCCATGTTTCTTGCTTCACTCCAAATCTCCTTTTATAATTAGTATACTGTAATAGTCTGAAACTCCAAGTTCTGAGCAGGAGATACAGATGTGGAAGCCAAGCACATGGTAAAAAATTACAATTCATAATTTAAAATGGTTCTTCCCAATTACAAAAATGTATTAGAGCAATTTTTATAAAAATTTTATTCCAGAACCCTTCTGGTGAAATAACAGGTCAAATAGTTCTAAATCTAATTTTAAGACAAAAATATGGAAATGTCTTTTTTCACACTTGAGATATCTATGTCTCATTCAATGACAAGATTGAAAGTGGAACTGAATGACTCATCACCAAAGTGGGCCAATTGTCTGCACACTGATGGGAAAATATCAGACAGTTATGCACCCAAGTATAGTCGGCTTCAAAAATAATTTTAACTGTGTGAGTCTTGTATCATTTTCTTAAAAGCCAAAAGACACATCTTCTGATGTACCTTTCAAGACAGGATACTTCCTATGGTTAATAAGACTGAATTATTTACCATAATATATATGCCCTCCCCAAATAACTTAATTTAGCAATCAGTGCTATCCTCACCCATACTAAGGACAGACTGACACCTATCTGATATTATGTCAAGAAATTACAAAGTTTCTCTGCTGTAGTACTCCTATTTCACATTATTTCCTTTCTCCTTCATTTCTCCAATGAATATTTAGAAATAAGTTTGTTACTTTCTGTACATTCTAATTTTCATGCATGAGCTTTTCTAAATTGATATCACCTAATTCAAGCACTGCATGAGTTTCTAAAGAATGAGTAGGATATTTTGTGAATAAAGAAACAAATAAATACTAACAGGTCAAGGAAACATATATTTATATCATAATTATCTGTCACATTTAAAAATTAGAAATTGAGGTAAAGGAGTATTTTGATTAACGTCTTTTGGTCAAGCAATTATCCCTGTATATAGGCCCAGTCTGCATCCCTGGTAAAAATGATTCAGAGATACCTATTTTACTTGAGTTCTATAGAGACACAGTCATTACTCAAAACACACACACACACACACACACACACACACACACACATATATATATATATATATATATATATATATATATATATATATATATAATATATATATATATATTTTTTTTTTTTTTAACCTTCACCTGGCCCTGGCTAGTGGCACAGCATATAAGGCGCCAGCCTGCGAACCCAAAGGTCACTGGTTCAATTCCCAGCCAGGGCACATAATAAGATTGCAAGCCAGGTCTCCAGCCAGATCCGTAGCTGCAGGCAGGTGAAAGACACACATACGTTGATGTCTCTCTCCCTCTCTGCCTCTCTCCTTTCCCCACTCTCTAAAAATAATAAAATAAAATCTTAAAAAAAAAGAAACATTTTTTAAAATAAATAAATAAAATAAAAAACATCATCTTTATCAATTCAGGCTATTATAAAAAAAAAAAAAAAAGTACCAGACTCTGTGGCTTATAAACAACAGAAATTTATTTCTCATAGTTCTGGAGGCTGGAAGTCCAAGGACAGGGTACCAGTATGGTCAGGTTCTGGTGAATAACCTCTTCCCTTGTATAGAGGGATACATTCTTGTTGCATCCTCACATGGTGGAAACAACAAGTCAGTTCTCTGACCTCTTCTACTAAGGGCGCTAACCCTATTTATGAGGACTCCACTTCATGACCTAATTACCTTCCAAAGTCCCCATTTCCACATACTGTCACGCTAAGGATTAATTTCGAAACATGAATTGGTGAGTAGGAAGCACACATCAAATTTCAGTCCATGACACCCATATTATAGCACATTTCTGGATTGGCAGAGTTGCATCACTCATACCTTGGGTCTCCTTCCACATACAAAGCAGGAATGGCTAACCAGTCACTGTATTCTTCCTTTGGATATTGGATGTAGCTTAAAAAGTCCTGACAATAGCACTCTAGATAGCCACTACTTATTAGTCAGATATAAAATGTGTAGTAAAACTCACTGATGATCTCTGGAAATGTGGAAAAGCACTGAAGATGCTTTTACATTTTGACACTTAACAGCAGGGTATTTTTTGACAAGTTACATCACATTACATTTCTGAACCCACAGGTCTTTCCTGGCTCACATGGTTGTTGCGAGGAACAAATTATGTTTGTGAAAATGTTTTGTAAACACTTTAAAATGTTGTATAAAGTTATTTCCTGCTATCATTTTTATCCGGAGCTGTACAGGAAATGGGAATATAGTGAAGTCAAATTTAAATAAATCCTAACAAGTACTCAAGTCAACATTCTTGGGACATAATCGCTTTACTTGAAAATACATATTCTAAAATGTGGTTCCACCTGAGATGTCAGAGGTTCTGAGAGCCATCTGGGGACTTGATGTGATGTGAACATTCCTTTCACACTGTTCCTTTTTTCTATTCGCATTTATGCGATTGACCATGTGTGTACCAAGTAAACAAATAATTTTGCAAGTGTGCTCCTTGATTGGTGTATGTATGCTCACAAGGAAAAAATGAGTAAATAAGCATTTTAGCTTTTGCAATTAAGAAACAGGAAGGAATCAAGGAGAAAAATCTCTGCTTTGAAGAGATAAAGAAAGCCTATAATCAGAGTTACCCAGGCCAAGGCATTACCTGTGGGAAGCTGCTCTACTTTGTATTCCTGTATTAACTTTCATCCAGAAAGCTCAAATCACATACTATTTATTAAGCCCCTTCATGTACATGCACCACATTGATCCTCTCAGCAGGGTTATAAAAGCACATTATGGATCCCACTATATGAATATGAAAACTAAAGCACGGGGAAGTGAAGTACCTCATCAAAATGCACAAAAGTAAACAAAAAAATAATACAAGGATAATTAGAGGTGTGATTCACTTTAGTGTGAGCCCTAATTTTTAGCTTTTTATTTTCATTATAACCCAAGTTATTTCCAGCAGCAGCCATGTATGCAACAGAGAATATCTGTGGGCGAGGGGTACCTTTTATTAAAACAATCGTTACCTAAAACACCCTCCCTTCATTTTCATCCAGCTGAGAAGAGAGGCACATAAGATTTCCAAAAGGGGTCAGGGAGTCTACCAAACTTTTCACAAAACTTTAAACATTACATTTGTTTATTTATTTATTTAAATGTGGAGGTAAAACATGGGCAAGTGTTCACAAAATAGGCACTCGTCAGTTTTGCAAATAACAATCTGCTCTTCTAGCATAATGTACTTAAAGACTCAGTGGGTGTACTAATCACAACACAAACAGGCTCTGCTGTTGCTCTATGTAAAACTTTTCCCATCTCACAGCTCAACTTCTGCTATTTCCCAAAACATTTCTGACACTTTCAATCAAACTCATATTGTTATTCTTTCACAGCAAACAAGATCTATAAATGCTACGCCTGCCTTTTCTTAAGTAAGAAAAGACACCAAAATATGTCTTTCTTCCTCCTGGAAGCTGATAAAAGAGGATAAATATAGCCCCCTTCAGTAATTCTTATCTTCCTCAGTCAAAGGCTAAAGGTCTCAGTGCTGCAAGCTGAGTGATAATAAACTTTGGAGAAGGAAAGGGAATTCAAAATTAGGGTTATTTCATCTCTATACTGACTGTTGAGAAGAAATTCATGGTTTCCCTCCATTTAGATTCCCATTTGTAATCAATAACCTGAGTGGAAAATCCCTGAGCTAATTGTCTGTTCCTTACACTTTAAAAGCAGGGTGTACTGCAGTTGCTCATAAACATTTCATATATCATTCTTTTTCTTTTCCGTACATGCATGATTTATAAAGTAAACAATAAAAAGACACATATAAAACAGGTCACAAAGCCTGTTGATCCATACAAAGCAATTTTTTCTTGCCATAAGATTTTCAATTGTGCTGAAATGTGATTTGGCAAGATTTATAAAGTTTTTATAAATAATAGAGATGTGAAATAAAATTAAACATCAATAACAACAAATAACTCTGTGGTGCTACTGCCACTGATTCCCTGGGTAGTATTTCGCTCTCTCTTCTCTCTCTATAGTTGGACAGGTAGATGATGATGATGATAGACAGATAGATAGATAGATAGATAGATAGATAGGTAGATAGATAGATAGATAATAGCTAGCTAGATGATAAATGATAGATGATATATAGATAGATAGATAAAGGTAGATAGATATTACAGAAACATACACAGTGCACAATGATAGGCAATAAACAGCTCAAATTCTAGAGAGAGGCCTCCACCAAACCAAAAATAACACTATAATTGCTAATCAGACACAAACACAGATGTGTGCAAACATACATGCATACATATATACACACCTACCTGAAAGAATTCAAAGCAAAGACTCAAATTATAAGAGTAAGTTTATTTAGAAAGTCACAGAAGTAGAAATGAGCTATAGAAGAAATGTGCTCAGCAAACAAGTTGCCGCAATAGGTTGCCACTTGGAATTTAGAAGGGAGAGAAGGAGTTGTTGGGAGTTGAGAAGGGAGTTGAGATGGGAGTTGGCAGAGGGAGTACACTTGGGGAAAGACAGGGGTATGGAAAGGAGCAGGTATGCTCCATAGATTTACCCGAATGAACAAAACTAACAGTGAAAGTATAACAAATAGTTCTTTATGCTAAAATTTCAAATCTTAATCTTATAGAAAAAGCCAAAAGAAAGGCAGGAGTGGAAGGGAAGAAAATACCTCCCCAATCTATTTCCAGCATTCTTTGTGGGTGGCTTGATTTCTCCACCTATATTTATCCACTCCTACTTGCTTCTACCTTGTTATTACTCAGCACCCAATATATTCTCCCCATACCTTAGCACCATGCAAGTTAAAATTTTAGTGTTTTAAAATGTCAGGACTCAGAATTATGTGCTTCAACATGAATACTTTATTGTACACTGGCACAACCTTTTATCAGAAAGACAGGTACTATGTGGGTCAAGGTAGTAGATCAATAAAAATAGGTTATTATCCACCTGGAAGTAGCAGGACTACTTAGAAACATTGAGTGTACATGGGTAAAGCCACCCATGGGTAAATGAAAAGTATATGATTGATAAACCAATGTCTCCATAACCCTCTAGGATCACAAGAGTAATGTTTGCACAGAGATAAATTTTAAACCATATCCCCACTTCAGAGAAAAATTGAGGGTACAAGGAAAAATGCCTGAGCTTCTTTTTTTAAAAAAAGCCAAACATTTATCAAGACCCATAGCCCAATTTTAGAGTACAAAGTCATTTCTGTCTGAAAGTAAAACATTTAAGAGAGAATGATCTCTTTGTGGATTAGTTAAGGTCCTTGATTTTTTTTTTACTGTCTCCGTTAACCTTTCCAATACTTATTGCCTATTCCACACACAGGGTAAAGTAGCATTTTCTCAACTACTATAAATTTTGATAACTATTACAATGTTGAGGAAATGGTAAGAAAACATAAAAATCAGACTTTAGAGATATACAGAAATTTATTTTATCGGGGGCATTATTTGCTAGTATATTTTTTCCTTTGAAAATGTTTTCAACTAAATATCTAACCAATTATCAAATTTTCAACACCTGCGTCCCCTTCTCACTCTCAGCTGTGGAATTCCCTTTCTATTCTATTGGGAGGATAGAGGCAATCACAAAGAACAATTAGTGCTCACCAATATATCCACAAACATACAAGTTGTATATACATACCCATACCTACACCTATTTGTCCCTATTTCCTGCTTTCATATAAACTATCTATGCATAACCTCTTCCGTCATGCACTAGATCCCCTCCCTTTCTAGAAGCATGATACTCTTTCTCTACTAGAGCATTCCAATTTAGACCTATAACCTCCCCTCCCCCCCCATCTGATTCACAACGTTCAGATATTCATCCACGTGTTTCCAATATATCTGCTCTTAAGTCCAACTTGTACACAATAACAATGCAACAGATGGCCAGCTATACAGCCTTGGCTACTAGCCTTTAGGACCCCAGTAGCCCAATAAGTAAAGTAAGGATAATCCTATAGAGTTGTTGTGAGGGATAATCACTATAATATATTCAACTTATAACTTCACTTAACCCTTTAAGTACCAGATAAGTATTGGCTTTTATTATTAAATAATTTCTTACTCCCAGATCATAATATATTCTTTTGTATATTCTAAAAGAGTTAAGGTTCGAATTTCAGACTTAAATCTTTAACCCACATATGTTTTAAATTTTTGTAGAGTGTAAGAGATGGGCGCCCTAAATACACTTCACAAACTTGTATAACACCTTTGCCCAGAGATAAGGGGGTTTTGTTTGTTTGTTTGTTTGTTTTGTTTTGTTTTATTTAGTCCAATTTTAATATATATAATATTGCCAAAGCAGATGATCTTGTAACATAATGCACTGACCTCTTATTTAACTTACGTATCTAGTCATCCACAATACACCCTTAATTAGACCCCCTCCCTCTGCACTGACTGTCCCTACTCTTTTTTCTTGCAGCCTCCATCCAGCTCCTCTTATTTGACCTCAAAATGTTAAGTTGCATTAGAAGTGAATCCTATTTTCTCTTTTTCTCCTCTAGTGCCTGGAAACTGGGGCCAAATTACATTGGTTCAAATTCTTGCTTTTTCATTGACAAGGAATGGAACTGAGCAAATTATTTAATTTCTCTATGCCTCCATTCCCCATTAGCAACATAGATGTAATAACATTTCTTGTATGGTTGTTATAAGTATTAAATAAATGATTTAATGCATGTACATCACTTTGAATAATACTTGGCATTTGGTAGGTGCTGAGTAAATAGTAGCTATAATTTTCTGAGAATTTCAATTAATCTTATCATTTTAAAAATCAACTACGATTTCAAAATGTATGCAATCAATCTTGAAATCTCCCTAAATTCAAGACTAAGAGCCAACTGCTCACTTGACAACTTCATTTTTAAGATTCATAACAGGTATCTTAAACCTAACATCACCCAAGCATAACTAATCAACCCAACCCAAGACTTCTTCCTCATAGTTAATGACACCAACACTCATCTGTTTGCTCAAGTCAACATCCATCACCCTTAATTTATTTTGATACTCTTCCTCCACAGTCAGTCCAATAAGTTCTACCTTAAAGGTATTCCAGATCTGACCTTTAGTCCCTAACTCCACTTTAATAAGCAACATCTCTTACCTGGACCACCATCACAAATGCTCAGCTGTTCTCCCTTACTTTAGTGTTGACCCTACTATGGTCTTCCCTCCATTCAGAAGTGAGAGGAAGTCAATCCAATTCAACATAAATCCAATAACTACCCCATATTTGAGCCTGCTTAAAATCATCCTGTGGCTCCACCCAGCAAACAGTAAAACTTGAGCTCCTCTCCATGAAATGGAGAACCGCCATAGGAGATCTGGGCTCTGCTTAGTTCTCTAAGCTTTTTTTTCCTGCATTCACCCTCAATCACTCTGTTCCAACCATCTGCCTTCCTTTTGGGTTTTGAACAAGTAAACTCATTCTTATCTCAGAGTATTTGCACTGTTGGTCTGCAATGACCTCACCCTAGATCTTTGCATGCCTGCCTCTCTCTCATCATTCAGATTCCAACTCAAAGCATTACTTTATCAGGGATGCTTTTCTTGACCACCCTAGGTAAAACTGCGTACCTCCAATTAATTAACATTTTATTTTATTTTAAATATTTTATTTATTATTTTTCAGAGAGAGGGAAAGGGAGAGAGGCAGAGAGGGAGAGAAATGTGAGTGTATGGTTGCCTTTCACCAGCCTCCAGCTATGGATCTGGCTGGAGACCTGGCTTGCAACCTGGTTATGTGCCCTAGCTGGGAATCAAACCAGTGACCTTTGGGTTCACAGGCCGGCACCTAATTCACTGTGCCACCAACCAGGGCTTTATTTTATTTTCTTCATCCTACTTATCAATATTTATCTTTTTATATTATGTTTATCTCCTATAGTAAGCTTTTTGAGGACAGTAGTATTATATTACTTTCACATTCCCTAGAACAGTGCCTAACATACACACTATATTCCAATACCTAATCATTAATGGAACTGCCAAATAATGTTCTAAGGCCTTCATATGCAGGACTTCATTTCATTCTTCACAGAGATGTTTAATTTCCATTCTATAGATAATGAAACCTAGACACAAAGCTAGTAAGTGGCAAAAAAAGTGGAATTCAGTATTATCATTTTTTACCATTTTATCTTCTATTGCTTAGTATATTGCTGGATGTTGAATAAGTATTTTTTTTTTTAATTTTATTGTTGTTGTATTACATCTATCCCCTCTTTGCTCCCCTCTGTCCCCCCACCCACCCACCCATTCCCCCCAAAGTCAATCCCACCTGTTGTCCATGTCCATGGTTCCTTTATACTAGGTTCTTATCCAAGCTGCTCCCCATCTTTGCCTCTACCTCTCCCTCCCCCCTACCCCGTTCCCCTGACCACTGAAGGCCTATTCCTTGTATTCATATACTTGGTTCTGTGTTGGTTGTTGTTAGTTTTGTTCATTATTGTCCCGTAAGAGGTGAGATCATATGATATTTGTCCTTCTTGAATAAGTATTTTTTAAAGGTATTAAAAAATCAAAGAAAATTACAAATAAATGTAAAATAAAAAGAGAAAAAAAGCTAAAATATAATTTTTAGTCTACCACACCATCAAATGAACTTTAGAAGGTCAGAATTAGGTTTCATTATTCACATCCCAATAGAATATACAGGAAAAGGTGTTGCTACTTCTAGGCAAAGTGCTTCAGAATACTATGGTTGTGAAAAGGACTATAAAAATGTACAATTGTTCTTCACACCATTACTTAGTGCTATTGTCTCTCTTAAGTTGCAGTCTGCACAAGACCGCAAAGCTTTGTATAACTCAAGTTTTGAGAAGCATAAATCTAATTTGTCAGAAAAAAATAGACTTTGAGAAGAAAACCAAAATTCAGAGATTCCATCTGTTTTCTGTTATCTATTCATATATCAGAAATCCATGTGGTATCTGGTCCCTAAGGCAGTTAGGTGACTTATCTTTGTCTAGGACTTGCTCCCACCAGAAGCACAAATAACCCAGGTAGGATCTTCTCCGCAGTGAGTTTCAGGATAGGGCAGTCCTGCAAAATGCATATAAAGGGTGTTGCTGCCCTGTGGGACATGATTTGGCCAGTTTGTAGGGGGCTCAGTTTATTTTCAATCATTAGTTTTTAAGAAAATTACAAAATATTTAAAAGTTTTCTAAATAAATAACATGTGAAATCACTTTCCTAAATCCCCAGCTGTAAAATTTTACGCCTAGAAGGCTACAACAGTTTCTAAGAAATGGAACTGAGTTTATTCTCTCACTGCCTCAAGTGCGACCTGTTCCCAAGCTGCAGGGCAACTCAGTCCTTAGGTCTATGGCTGGGGTAGAGCCAGGAAGCAGAGAGAGAAACAAGTGTAGGGACACAAGAGGCAACATGGAGTAGTGGAAAAGCATACATGTGTTGGTATCAGAAGGTTCTATCTAAGGTCTGCCCTTCATAATGTCATGGCCCAAGATTCCTCAAGTCCCTTTACTCTTTCTGAGCAATCTCCCCAACCCAGCCTCTGGTTGTTATCTCTCACTTGCCCTCGTTGGAGGCTCTGCGTCCTCAGGCTGCCCTCAGGCAAGCGCTGAGCTTTATAAGTGCTTGAGACTTTATGATCCCCTCTTCACCGAGCCCCAGACGGTCCCTACCAATGACCTGGAGCCTGGTTGAAGAAAGCTCAGCATTTGTCCTGGCTGAGATACCCTACAGCGTGCCTCATAGTCCGGAAGTCCCTGTGAGATCAGGCTGAAGCCACTTTCTGTCAGGAAGTTGCCAGAGGAAATGAGTTCTTGTGAAGTGTGAAGTGATGTGCAGATAATTTCAAGGACTCACTGATTAAGCATAGTTGCAGGCTTTACTGCAGTGAAAGAAGTAAGCCCTCAGAGATGTAGATGGTGGGCAACTCTGACAGGTTCATGTGAGTCCTCCATGGGTTTTATTGGTTTGGGGAGCAATTGGGCTATCTTTCAAACTACCCACCCTGTTTCCTGGGTTTTCCTGGGGAATGGGCTGGGCTCTCTCTCGTCCAGTTCCTTTCCTAAATCTTTTGCGGTTTTGCACCCTCATCTTATCTGAAGCTTTGACCAGATTTTCCCACGCTGGACTCCGTCCCTTTGTGATGGCCACCTTGCCTCCTACTGGCCTGGCTCAGAGTTCTGCTTTGTTATCTGGCTTCTACCTTGCATGACTCAGCAGAGAAATTCCTCCCTTAGTGTTAATCCCTTTTTATTTAAG
Source organism: Noctilio leporinus (assembly GCA_004026585.1). Classification (NCBI taxonomy): domain Eukaryota; kingdom Metazoa; phylum Chordata; class Mammalia; order Chiroptera; family Noctilionidae; genus Noctilio; species Noctilio leporinus. The sequence continues at coordinate 51,614 of PVIW01007328.1, read as the reverse complement.
AAGGGAGCTGAAAGTCATCTCTCCTTTGCAGTCTTCCACAAATCTAATTTAGGGTCCTTGTATGGAATATACCTGACAAATGCAGTTTTTGTCCATCCAAACTAGAGGTTCTGATTCTTTTTTTTTTTTTTTTAAGATTTTATTCATTATTTTCAGAGAGAAGGGCAAGGAGGGAGGAAGAAAGGGAGAGTAGCATCAATGTATGGTTACCTTTCACCTGCCTCCAGCTATGGACCTGGCTGGAGACCTGGCTTACAACCTGGTTATGTGCCTGGCTGGAGAATCAAACCAGCGACCATTGGGTTCGCAGGCTGGCACCTTATCCTCTGAGCCACACCAGTCAAGGTGAGGTTCTGCTTCTTATTGAGCAGGCCCCTTGTTGTAGGTAACATTCTCTCAAGCAACTGCATGCAATTAGTTTAAATGATGAAACACTGCTAGTTTTGGAGCCATGTTTATCTGAAGTTTGAATTCATATCTGCTGCTTACTAGCTTAGTTGTTTAATCATAGATAAATTTTTTAAACATTTTTAATGTTTGTTTTAATTAATTTTTTAAGATTTTATTTATTCTTTTTAGAGAGAGGGGAAGGGAGAAAAGCAGAGAGGGAGAGAAACATCAATGTATGGTTGCCTTTCACCTGCCTCCAGCGACGGATCTGGCTAAAGACCTGGCTTGCAACCCGGTTATGCACCCTGACTGGGAATCAAACCAGTGACCTTTGGGTTCACAGGCCTGCACCTATCCACTGAGCCACCAGCCAGGGCCCACGGATAAATTTCTTAACTGAAGTCTTAGATACCTCATCTATAAAATAGGGGAGAATGTTGCAACAATTTTCAAGTTGTAAAGATTACATAATATTTTCTAAGTCAGGGACAGCTCAGTGTATTAATTAAGAGCAAGGATGTTAGAATAAGACTGCCTGGACTCCAAGCTATGCTTCTTGCTGTATTAGGGTCCTCCATAGGAAAAAATAACAATAGGAGATAGATAGATAGATAGATAGATAGATAGATAGATAGATAGATAGATAGATGATGGATAAGAGAGAGAAAGAGAAAGAGAGAGGAGGAAGGGAAGGGAAGGGAGGGGAGGGGAGAAAAGGAGTGGGAGGGGAGAGAATAAAATAAGTAGATAATGACAAGGAATTGGCTCACACAACTAAGAAGACTGAGATGTCCAGCCCCACACATGGTATAAGTTCTGTCTGAGTCAGAGTCTGAAAGCAGGGGAAGACTGATGTCCCATTTTAAAGACTGGCATAGAGGGGATTCTTTCCTCCTCAGTAATTTTATTTAGACCTTTGTCAAATTGGACAAGGTCCATCCACTTTGGGAAGGGAAATTTTCTTTACTCAATGTCTTAGTTATTTTGGGCTGCTCTAATGAAAATACACAGACAAGGTAGCTTATAAGCAACAGAAATTTATTTCTTACAGGTGGAGGCTGGGAAGTCCAAGATCAAGGCACCAGCAGATTTCAGTGTCTAGTAAGTGTTCTATTCCTGTTTCAAAGATAGTCATCCTTTAGCTGTATCCTCACATGGTGGGAGGAACAAGAGAGTTCTCTGGGAGTCTCTTTTATAAGGGCACTAATTCAATTCATGAGGACTCTCCATTTATGACTAATCATCTCCTAAAAGCCCCATCTCCAAATACCATCACACAAGGTGTTAGGATTAATATATATATATTTGAGGATGGAGAACACAAACATTCAGCCTATCAGTCTACTTATTCAAATGTTAATCTCATTTAGCAACACCTTCACAGACACCCCTAAAAATAATACTTAACCAAATATCTGTCACCCAGTGGCCCAGACAAGCTAACACATGAAATTCACCATCACATTAATTGTGCAAAGTTATCCAGATTCTGTGATACTTATTAGGAAACTAAAGACAGAGGATAGTTCTGGAAACTGAACAAGTTCATATATATGTAAACTACCTATACTAGTGCTTGGCATATGTAGTAAATACTCAATAAATGATAGTAAAATTGTGTCTCTGGCATAGGGTAGAAATTCAGAAAATGGATTGTTTCCCTTTGAGTGGAGTAAGAACATGGTGACTATAAACTTGAAAAATTTCTTACATACACTTTGAAGGGAATGATGGCCAGAATTTTTGTTTTCCTTGTATACAAAACAAAAATAGTGGGTTTACTCTACAATAGTGTGGTACTTAGTTTGAAACACAGAATTATAAGTTGTATCAGTAGATGTTTTAAATAGGTTATTAATTTCTTGTTATTGTATTACAGTTGTTTCATTTTTTCCCCTATTGCTTGCCCCCTGCTCCACCAACCCCATCCCATCTCCTATAGTCAGTGCCCCCTCATTGTCCATGTCCATGGGTAACAGATGCTAGCTCCTTGGCTAAACCCTTCCCCTTATTTCTCCTGCTCTTCTCTTCCCCCTCCCCTCTGATCACCATCATTCTGCTCCTTGTTTCCATGTCTCTGATTCCATTCTGCTCGTCTGTTTGTTTTATTCATTACTTTACTTTCCTGTACTGGATGAGACCATATGATTATTAAGAAGGTTATGGAATATCCTATTCCTAGAAATCTTTAAACTAAGAAATAACCTCATGTGTCTGGACTAGCTTGGGTCTGATTTTTGCATAGAGTGGAAAACAGAAGCAAGTTACAACTCATTCATCCCCATTTCCTTCTGGTAATTCATCACTTCAGCTTCCTGAGAATTTGAGCAAAAATATTAGAACTCTGTTTTCTTAAGCATGTTCTCTTGCTTCTTTCTAGGAGTAATATTTTTGAAACAAAGAAGGAACCATTGTTCTCAAATGAAAGTTATCCCTGCCAAATGCCTATGAATAGAACAAACAACATGTTAGGTTATTTCTCCAATGCTCTTCTTCCCAGGCACCTCACACAAGTACTGCATCCTCTGCTATGAGGTGGCTCTTAAGCAAGTTTATAATAGTTTTGTGTTATTGCACACCACTGTCAGGATCTCTGTTCTGAGATGTTCAAAAATACCCTTATCTAATGCATACTTTTCTTTGCTGTGATACACTGATACAATTTAAAGATTTTAAAATCACAAAATGGTATGGTTGCAAGGATGTCAAGAAAACAAACCTTTAATTAGAAGGGCTTTTACCAGCAAATAAGGAACAATTATGTTGAATAATGTCAAAGTAAATAATGACAAATTCTAAAACACTGAATAAAATGGGGAACAATAAAATCTGTAAATGAATCCGACTCTTAATCCTTAAAACAAGTTTTTAAGACATTAGTGCCCCCATTTACACATGGAAAAATTGAGCTCAGGATATTTAAATGACTTTCTAAGCTCAAATAGCCACCAAGTGACAATATTTTTTCTTACTCTTTTAAAAAACATTCGAAGTTAGAAAAATTATAAATGTAGTACAAAAAGCTATTTTCTTCCTGAACTACTGAGAGTTGTTGACCTGATGACTCATCATATTTAAATTCTTTAAAACAAGGACATTTTCATACATAATTAAAACACAACCATCATGGCAGTAGCTCCATTAGGCAAATGGAAAGAAGCACCTGTATAGCATAATAGACATTGAATTAATATTTCCAAATTGCATTGAATAAAATATAGGTAAAATACAAATATGTGTATTGCCAAGTTTAGGTATAATGAGTGATTATCCTAAGAAAAATGATAAAAGACTACCTCACAAAGACTTGTTCATTGACACAGGAATATGCATAAATGGAAGCCTATATAGGAAATTTGCATGTAAATATTCATTAAGTCTCCAAATTAACTTCTAATTTTATAAAGATGTAGAAGTAAAGGTATGACAACAGTTATATAATATGTTGCCATTTATTTTATAGGTCATTGTACACATAACAATACACATATATTTATAGGTATCCTAAATAGATGTGACCATAAATTGTGGCTATATTTTGTCTAAAACACATAAGTAGGGGGTAAGAACCTTAACTTTCCTGGACATTTCCCAGGTAGTTTGATACTTACATTTAGGGGCTTAGTAGTATTTGCATCTTGTATATTTTATGAAAATATATGAAAACATTTTGTAATAATATAAAGACATTAATTTACTGAAAAATTAAATGAACTAAAAAAATTTCCACCCTATTATACAACTGTCAATTAAACTTTTTAAATGTTTAAGAGATACAAAAATAGTTGCAAAATTACATGCTCATGACAATTCCTATTCGGCATGAGCAAAAGCAATTTTTCAGGTACTTATAACCTCATTGTTCTTTTTTAAATATTTTATTTGCTATTTTTATAGAGAAGGAAAGGGAGAGAGGCAGAGAGGGAGAGAGACATCAATGTATGGTTGCCTTTCACTTGCCTCCAGCTTCAGACCTAGCTGGAGAGCTAGCTTGCAACCTAGTTATGTGCCCTGGCTTGGAATTGAACCAGCAACCTCTGGGTCCATAGGCTGGCACTCCATCCACCATGTCACCAGCCAGGGTCTCATTATTCTTTAATATTTAAATTTATATTCAGTGAATTTCCTGTATTGAAGTGTTGGCTTCATTCATGTCAATAGTGCTGGATGCTACTTCATTTCAAACATACCGATTCTCTACATTATTTGTCTGATAACTGGTTGCTTATTAAAGCTTTTTCTGAAAACCTAGAATAGTTTCCATTATTAAATGGAAATTATTCTGAAACATTCTGAAAATTCACAAAACTGAAAGTACAAATACTCATACAATACAGTGGGTGAAGGGAAGGAGAAAGAGCAGGTGGATTGATTGGAGAGACAGAATTGCAATACCCAAGAGATTGCTATGAGTGGAAAGCTATAATATAAACAGCTCTAGTGAGAAGCCGAGATCCAACTCTAAAATCATAGTTTCTCAATGGATCCTCAGAATTTACAATGTAAAGTGTCATATATGAGGTCATTTTCAAGCCCTTAAAATTATTCAGAGAGTAGAAAATAAAAGGAAGGACAAATACACTGAAAATCAATGAAAAATTCTACAAAAACAATTTCCTAAGAAAGAAAAGCAAAAATGTCAAAAAAATCAGAGTGAAAAATCTATAAGAAATAAGATTTTAGGACAAAATCAGAATAAGTCTATATAGTCTTTTGTTCTGAAAGTATGGATTGCACTTTAAAAGTCATATAACTTTTCTTAAATATCTATTTATGTATGTTTTAATTTCCTATATGATTTCAAACAATTATAATTATTTGGGGGTAAAATGGTCTAGAGCAGTATTGTCCAATGGGAATATAATTTAAGCTGCACTTTTAATTTTAAATTTCTGGTAGCCACATTGAAAGAAAACAAAAGAAATCAGTAGAATTAATATTAATAATGTATTTTATTTAATACACTAAATCCAAAATAATGCTATTTCAACATAAAATTGTTAATGAAATATTTTATATTATTTTTACTAAAATTTCAAAACCCAGTGTGTTTTATTCTTAGAGTCAGCCATGTTAGTCATATATGAAGTAGAACAAAGATAATATAAAATTTTGGTGTCAAGACTGATTTTTTTAGAGCAGTTTTAGGTTTACAACAACACTGAGAAGAACATATAGATTTCTTATTACCCTGACCCACATACACATAGCTCCTATTATCAACATCACTCAACAGATGAACTTACATTGACACATCATCATCACCCAAGTCCATAGTTTACTTTAGGGCTCACTCTTACTGTTGTACCTTCTGCTGTTTTAGACACAAGTATAATGACATACCATTATTGTGATATCATATAGAGAATTTCACTTCCCTAACAATCATCTGTGCTCTGCATATTCATCTCCCCCCATTCCCAAACTCCTAAAAATCACTAATTTCTTTATTATCTCTATAATTTTGCCTTTTGAAAAATGTCATATAGTTGGAATCATATAATATGTAACCTTTTCAGATTGGCTAATTTCACTTAATAAAATGCCTTTACATTTACTCCACATCTCTTATGGTTTGAAAGCTCATTTACTTTTACTACTGAGTAATATTTTATTGTCTGGATGTACCAGAGTTTATTTATACACTCACCTACTAAAGGACATTTTGGTTACTTCCAAGATTAGTTAATTATGAATTAAGCGGCCATAAACAGCTGTGTGCAGGTTTCTGTGTGAAAATAGTTTTTAACTCCTTTGAATAAATTTTGTATCATATGGTAAGATTATGTTTGGTTTTGTAAGAAGCTGACAAACTGTTTCCCAAAGTAGCTGTACCATTTTGTATCCCAGCAGCAGTGAATGGGAATTCCTATTGCTCCACATCCTCAGCAGCATTTGGTTGTTTCAGTATTCTGGACTCCACCATTTTAATAGGTGTGTAGTGATATCTCATTATTTTTTAAATTTTATTTTATTGTTGTTGTATTACATCCATCCCCTTTTTCCTCATTATTGGTTTTTTAAAAGATTTTATTCATTATTTTTAGAGAGAAGAGCAGGGAGGGAGGAAGAAAGGGAGAGAAACACCAATACGTGTTGCCTTTCACCTGCCATCTCATTATTGTTTTAATTTGTATTTCCTCGATGACATATGGCATTATATATTTATATACTTATTATATACTTATTTATATACTTATCTGCCATAATCTGTATATCTTCTTTGGTGAAGTTCTGTTAAAGTCTTTGCCCACTTTTAAGTTAGGTTATATGTTTTCTAATTTATAAGTTTTAAGAGTTCTTTGTATATTTTTTATAACAATCCTTTATTTGGTACTTCTTCTGCAAATATTTGATCCTCATCTGTGACTTGTGTTCTAATTTTCTTGAAACTATCATACACAGACCAGATATTTTTATCTTAACTATTTTTCATGAATCATGTATTTGGTGTTATAGCTTAAAAGGCATCATCATGCCCAAGGTCATCTAGGTTTCCTGCTATGTTATCATCTAGGAATTTTATGGTTTTGCAGGTCTGAATTTTTTTTATGGTGGTAGAATTGTGATTACTACTCAATTGTGCAGATAGTTCTAAAAGATAACCAGATATAAGTTGATTTCACCGCCTTTCTTTTCCTCAGGATTTAAACATCGATTTTTTCTTCATGTTCTCATCTAAATATGGTGAAAGGATTGATGGATAAGTGAATGACTGGAAAAATGACTACCATTTATTTAAAAAAACAGACCAACATTTCTGTTTCTCAGTAAACTTTTTTATGAAGCATTACTAGATTTTGGGGGTATTATTTTCAATTAAATGTTGTTTCAAATCATTAAGACATATTTCTTTTCTTTTTCCTATAACTATAGTTGCTAAATCATGGCCATATCCTAGGTTTTATTTTCTTGCTGCCACTTATTATAATATCTTTCTCCCTCTTTCCCTAGCCATACTGTAATCACCCCACCAATGTAAAGACTTTACTAACTTGAATTCTCATTGTGGAAAACAATATATATTTTAATAAAGTGGTATAATACAAATTTACTGTTATAATTAATTATTTTAATGCATGCTGGAAGCAAATTAAGCTAAATTGATAAATAAGTCCATTGGAAAAATTTCAAAATGAATTCATTTTGTGCCAAATGCCAATTTTTAATACATTGAAGTAATAAGCTTCTGAAGAGGAACCAGTCAAGTAGCAGAAAGGCAGCATATAATGCAAATTTAGGCCCTTGTACTAATAGCAATATACATTATAATAATTTATTTTGTATTTTGAAAATAGTAATTTTTATTATAGGTAGAAGAACCTACATGTTCTCTAGGTATATACCCATGGTCTAAGTATCATAATATTATATGATTAACTTATAATAACAATCTATCTCTACTTGGGATATAATTTAAAATCTATAAGATGGATGCCCTATTATATTGCAAGTATGTCCCAGGGTCATAAAATGTATGATTTTAAAAAATTTATAGGGTGTATGCAATACATTGGATAATAACTTTGCATCTCCTTATTTCATGTACTTATTCATTTTGAAAAACTGTTTCTAAGGTTATAATTTAACATCATGGTTTCAGATATAAAATATTAAATTCTGAGAGCAACCATTATGTCAAAGGAATACAATGTTAGAGCAACCATCATTTCTGGACTGCATGCAGGGCAAACAGTTAAGGAAATTGTAGACTTCAATCACATCCCTTTATGTACAGTTGACAACATGAAGAAGGTGTATGATGCTGATCCTGATGTTGCCACACCAACAAGGAAAATGCATAAGGTATGCAAGGGTTGCATAAGTCCAGATATTGTACACAGAATCCAGGAGAACATCAATGAAGATTCAGGAACATCAATGCACTCCATAGCAAGAGAATGGCAGATGTTGGATGCAGCAGGTGGCAAGGTTATTGCTGAAGATATCAGATAAAGGTTATATGTTCTTAGAAAAGGTCAGTTTATGACACAGCAGACAAAGAAAAAGCACTTTGAAAAAGCCAGGACATTGCTAACAAAATTGAAAAATCCCAAAGAAAAAAAAAAAAAAACCCTCTGATTTTCTTCTTCAATGAAAAGAAGTTTCATCAGGACCAAATAGTCAACAGAAGACACAATAGGTACCTCTGTAAGAATCTTTTTTTTTTTTTTTTTAAAGATTTCATTTCATTATTTTTTAGAAAGAGGGGAAGGGAGAGAGGCAGAGAGGGAGAGAAGCATCAACGTATGGTTGCCATTCACCTGCCCCCAGCCACAGACCCGACTGGAGACCCGGTCCGCAACCCGGTTATGTGCCCTGGCTAGGGAATCAAACCTGCGACTTTTGGGTTCGCAGGCCGGCGACTTTTGGGTTCGCAGGCCGGCGCCTTAACCACTGTGCTACCAGCCAGGGCCCTCTGTAAGAATCTTAATGAAGACCCAATTGTCACAAAAATGAAATTTCCTGCCACAGTGATGGTGTTAAGTTTTGTCAGCAATGGAGATATCATAACCCTGCATTTGTTTCCACAAGGCTTGAAGGTGACTGCTGATGTTTATTTTGACATTTTGAGAGAAGTAGTTGTACTATGGATGAAGCAAGTTGCAAATGGTTGTCATTTTATCTTCCAACAAGATGGTGCACCAGCACATAATGCCAAAAATGTGTAAGAATTTCTCAGGTCAATGTTCCTGAATTCTGGTCAAAGGAGATCTGGCCACCTAGTTTACCAGATGCAAATCCTTTAGACTATTATATATGCATCATTTGTGAGAGAGAAATTAATAAACAACCTCATTCCAATAAAGAGGCTTTTAAAGCTAAGATTGAAAACATGATGATGTCCATGGATAAAGAAAAGTTAATTAAAGCATGCTGAAGATTCCCAAGTTGAATGAAGTCTATTATTGCAGCAAATGGAGATCTTTTTGAACAATTTTAAAAATAACTATGTTTATGTACTTATGTACAAGGATAAAGTTACTTCAAAATATAACACTTTTGTGGTATGTTGTTTATTTTACTAAAATTTTGCTAATCTATTATGTGCACCCTGTACTTAAGCAATGCCCTTAGACTGCAACTCAACCCTTAGCTTTCTTCAGACTTATGAAAACTGCTAATTAAAGGTTACAGTGGCCTTTGGCTGGTGACACAGAGGATAAGGGGCTGGCCTATGAACCCAAAGATCACTGGTTCAATTCCCAGCCAGGGCACACAAACAGGTTGCAAGCCAGGTCTCCAGCCAGGTCTGTAGCTGGAGGCAGCTGAAAGGCAACCATACATTGATGTCTCTCTTTCTCTCTACCTCTCTCTCTCCCTTCCCCTCTCTCTAAAAATAATAAATAATTTTTTTTTTAAAAAAGACTTCACCACACTTTAAAAAAAATAAAAAATAAAAGTTAAAGTGGTTATCCATTATTGTAGGAAGAGATCTCAATTCACTTTTTTGGAAGAGAATGAAACTATTTGGTGGACAGTGATGGAAAGACTTAAATGAGCCATAATTCTGCAAATGTAAAGCCAACACACTTATCATTTCTTTAGGGGAAAATTTTAATATTTACTGCCATAAATTCTATTTTGCAATGTAAATTGTGCTGCATAAAAAAAATTGTGCTTCTGCAAACTATATTCTTGGACTGCATATGAAACTATGTGCATTCTTGAGTAGCTGAATAAAATGTGAGAACTGAGATGGACAGAAATGTAGAAAGGACATACAAATATGATCTTCTTTTGAGCTACTGTTAGTTGACCTGAAAAGGATGTGATTAGAATAGACCATTGATATGATATCATTTGGAGAGAATAATCCAAATGTGCTGATATTGTTGTCTTTTTCAGGCCATTGAGCAGGACTACACCTATTTTGGTTAAGATAGACTTTCCTCAAAAGTGATTGGTTTTACTTCCCAGCCAGCCTGGGAAGAGAAAGATTCTGGGGACAGAAAATGGCATGTTGGAAGATAAGCTTTAGGCCAGGTCTAATAAAGTATCATCTCTCTGAGCCTTAAAGTATTTAGTTCTAGGTTACAGAGCAGTAACTTTCAAGGACATTCTCTGTGGGAAAGGTAAACTGGCCCCTGCTACCTGCATGGAAGGCAAATGTTTCATAGGCATCAAAATACTCACTAGGACTTCCTTGAGGATGCTTCTATGAACTCCAAGAATAACTATATCAAAGAATACTTTTTGATTGATACCATCATTCTACCAGATCCAACAATTCAAGAAAATTTTGTTAAAAGTTGCAGCCTGATCTTGTTCCATGGGTGCTCATTTTATGCTTGGAAAGAAGCAGCAAAAAGCACAGTCCCTGTCATAGTGCCTCTCAGAGCAGGGACAGCAACAAGGGTCACCAGTAGAGCTCTGTGTGGAGAACAGCACTTTCAGGATCTGCCACATGGAGGTACAGGCACCCATCCTACCAATGGGTATCACTTTAAATCCATTCCTTTCTCAGACAGCACTCAAGCCTGCCTGACAAGACTAGTACATTTTCTTATAAGTGGACATTCCCTCTCCTCTCAGTGACTATTTCACATCTTCTCTTCTTCGATTAAACTTTTCAAAATTCTTCTTCCTCCTTGATCACTTTTACATAATTTTACCTTGTACTCCATTGAGATAATGAAAATAATCAGATGGAATTGTCTTCCATTTCCCCCTAAATGAACCTACACCCTCTGCTTTCTCTTCTACAACTGAAGACCAGTATCTATTTATCAAATATCATTCAAAGTACCTGTGTTCGATAGACATGGTCTGCCGTCCTCTTAAAGATTTCATTTTGGGAATGACCCTGAATGCGCAGTTCTTTAAGGGTTATTAAAACTGACAAGAATATAGATCTGTCATTTGGAAAACAATTCATTGGATTTTCACTCTCCATACCCCAATGAAATAGCTGTTGTTACTTCTTGTCAGTGACTTTCATATTGCCAATTGTTATAATCTTTTCTCTGTTCCTTCTTGCTTCTCAACAGTGTGGTACAGAGTCACATACTCTTTGACTTTTTGAAATGCTTGTTTTCTTGAGTTTGGGAACATCATACATTATTTCCTATTTTGCCAACTTTATTGATTCTTTTAACCTTCTTTATCTCTCCTCTTCTCAAGTCATCATCTAAATACTGGAATATCCTAAAGATTAATCCTATAACCTCTTCTTACATCTTGCTTTCATATTCCCCAATAAGTCATCCAGACCCAGTGCTTTAAATGACATATATGAGGTATGTCCAGAAAGTATGCAACCATGTAATATGAAAAGTAAAGACATTTATGGAAGAAGATACAAGAAATATCATAATACGACAGTGATGCCTGAGTCCCTTATAAAGTAGGCACCTTGGGACCTCACACAGTTCCCTCAGTTGCCATCAGCTGCTCAGTCATATTTTCCCAAATATCACCAATGGTATAAAATCTCTTCCTTTTAAAAGTGATTTTAGTTTGGGGAAAAGCCAGAAATCACAAGGCACCAAACCTGGGCTGTAGAGGCACTGAGTCATCTGGGTTTTTGTGATGTTTCCACAAAAATCTCTGCATGAGACGTGATACATGAGTGGGTACGTTGCCATGATGAAGCTGCCAATCACTAATTGCCCATAGTTGCAGCCTTCTGAATCATCTAAATAGTTTCCATGGAGAAATGTTCAAGCTTTACACAAAATTCGATGCAGATTTGTTGCTCTACTCTCTCAGTCATTTTGAATGTGATGGCCACACAGAACACACGCTTACTCAATGTTGTCTATTGTTCCCACTGACTAATGTGGTGAAATCTTCATCATTCATGCATTCCAGTGCATTCCAGTCCACTCTCCTTGGCTGCCAGGTTAAGTCAATGTTGCACAAATCATTCTTGTTTTATTAACAATGGTTGAATTTTTTCTGGACAGACCTCATATATTTAAAAACCCTCAAATTTAAATCCCCACCTACTCTTTCAGCCTTGAACTGACATTTCTAATGGTAAGCAAAATGTAATAGCTTATTATAAAAGCAGAACTCATGCTTTGTACCACACCACCAAGCTACCACCCCCAAAAATTATTTCGTACCTTCCCCATGTCAATAAATAATAATTAAATCTAGGCATCACTTCCAAATTCTTTACTTACCTAATCTGTCAACAAGTTATCAGTGCTACATTAAAGCAGATATCAAATCCTTCACATCTTTTTCTCTCCTACTTGCAACCAAAGCCAGCCAACATATTCTCTTACATGAACTACAAAAATAGCCAAAATATTTTCCCTATTTCCACCATTGTACCCATATTCTTCCTCACCTATCAGTCATAATTATCTTTTTAGGAAGTAAAATAAATTATGTGGCTTACCTAATTAAAATGTTGATATATTCCAATCATTCTAATTGTCCTCTCATACCCTGCAAGGCCAAAAATGATGAGGTCCCTGCACAACTCTCAGATACCTTGCACCACTTTATTCCTTTCTCATTGTTTCAGCTATAATTCCTGTGATGTTGTGATTTGTGAAAAGAAATATATATTTGCTCTTAGTCCCTGATTCTCCAACAAAGCTTCTAAAACTCTTGGAAATTCATAAGTGATGATAATGACAAAGGTGACTTTGCGGAAGCCCCTAAGTCATGTAAGGATGGGGGCTGGTCCCTAGAGAAACTGACCATGTGGTTAGAGAGTCGCACCCAGTCCCAAGGCCCTGAACTCTGGTGTAGGAGAAAGGGCCTGGAAGTTAAGTCAATTTCCAGTGGCCAATGATTTAACCATGCCTATAAAATGAAGCCTTCATAAAAAACCCAAAAGAACAGGGCTCAGAATTTCCAGATTGGTGAATTTGTGGAGATTCCGCAACAGTGGTGTGCTTGGAGAGGGCATGGAAGCAGAACTCACCTTTCCAACATACCTTGCTCTGTACATCTCTTCATCTGGCTATTAATCTGTTTTCTTTGATACCCTTTGTAATAAACTCATAATCTAGTTAGTAAACTGGTTCTGTAAGCCATTTAAACAAATTAATTAAACCTAAGGAGGGGGTTGTGGGGATGTTTGATTTATATCCATTTGGTCAGCAGCACAGATAACAACTTGGCATCTCAAGTCGGGGAGACCATCCTATTGGTCTGAATTTTACCCTGTGGAATCTGACACCATCTCTGGATGGATGAGGTCAAAACTGAGTTGACTTGTAGGATACTCAGCTGGTGTCACAGAATTGCTTGGTGGTGTGAGAAAGAAACCCACATGTTGGAATTGATGACTAGGATCATAGTCCTCTTCCTATGGTCACTCTAACTCAGCAGTCCTTTCTTAGAAGTTTGTATTTGTTGTTCCTTCAATTGGGAATGTTCTTCCTATGCTCCTGATCTTCACTTAGTAGGTTCCATGTCACTATCAAGGTCTTAGCTAAACTGTCAACTCCTCAGAGAAGACTGTCCTCACTACCATCTCTATTGTTGGGGTTTTTTTTGTTTTGTTTTTTGGTTTTTTTTTTAATCAGCTTGCCAGTTAGTTTCCACAAGATCTCTCTGTTTTTATTTCCTTCCCAGTAAAAACCATTGTTATGTAAATAAATATCTTGGGAACCTGTCAAAAGGGGACAGAGCAAAGAAATTGAATGAATCTGTCCTTACCCCATATATGAAAGAACCTGGTCTCATTTCCAGAAGTAACTAAGCATTGTTTAAGGGCATCCATCATGCCAGTATTAACTCACCATCATAACATGGATACTAAAGGGAATAGACTAAATTTTATATTGATAGATAGACAAGGCCAGGTTACACTGGTTATATTTGTAACAATTTCAGCAGGGAAATGTTTTTATCTCCAGTCTATAATATCAATATGAGGCCCAGAGAGATATAATAATTTGCCTAAATTCACATAGCAAATAAATGGTGAAGCTTGGATCCCAAGCCTTGAGTGTTTGATTTCAAGGTTCAACTTCTTCCGTGTATTCTAGAAATAATAGACTGGAACATATGGTAGAGCATCTTTTTTTTTCCTGAAAACATTTATTGCTATTCATGAGCCCAGAGGGAAGTTAAAATGTGAATATAGAAGTTGGGCCACAGGGTTAAAGGGGAAGGAAAAGGAGGAATTGTGTGTATAAAAAATGCAGCTGATGGGTGTCTTTTCAAGTACTAAGATGTTTCAATAGGGTCTGTTGAATCACACATATACATAATCAGTGTAATTCCAGGAACAAGGCCGCTTGGCTCAGCAGTTTTAATATACAGATCAATTTTGCATTACCTCCTTCTGGCTGTGAGTGCTCATAGAGGGAGGTCATAAAACATTTATTGGGCCAACAATGCAAATTGAGCAAAGAGTGAATCTTCAATCTGTGGACAGGCTCTTGAAAGAGACTTGTCACGGGAGCCTGTGATAAGCATTTTCTCTGCCCTGCACCCTATGAAATTTTTTATTTTCATTCTCTTTAATGTGTTCACCCTTTTTGAGGGGGCTGAAAAATAAGATGATAGTTAGCTAAGTATATAGAACTATAACATAATAAATCATGATTCATTTATATTTTTAAAATAAAAATGCATGTGACAAAAGCTATTGGAAAACTAAACTTGGAATATTATGACAGAATTTTTGTTTTTAAAGATTTTATTTTATTTTATTATTTTTAGAAAGAGGTGAAGAGAGAGAGGCAGAGAGGGAAAGAGATATCAATGTATGGTTGCTTTTCACCTGCCTCTAGCCACAGACCTGACTGGAGACCTGGCCCGCAACCTTGTTATGTGCCCTGGCTGGGGAATCGAACCTACAACCTTTGGGTTCACAGACTGGCACCTTATCCACTGTGCTACCAGCCAGGGCCTATGACAGAATTTTGACAGAAATTATCCATTTGTATCCTATGAGTAAAACAACACTTGAGGATATAAAGGAAGTATACAGAATGAGTGTTAACTTCTACCATAAACTAGACTCCAGGACAAGAATATATATTGTGGTACAATATCCCAATAACTAGTACATTAATCAATGGTACAGGATGATTTCAAGGCCTAAATTTGAATTCAGAGATGTTAAGTAACCAGAATAATTTTCATACTTGCTGTGTTACATTTAATTACTCTTAGGGTGGCATGGCCTGCTGCTGCCCACTTTAATTCATCTTAACCATCTCTCCTAACTCAGTTAATAACATCTGAACAATGGCTCCCCATAATGCAGTCATCTTAGCACATAGAAGGCAAAAAAACAAGAGGAAATGAGCAACACTAACAAAAAGATGAGGGGAAAGGCATTTAGTAAACTAATGAGGGGGTCAAGTTCAACCCTCGAAAATCCTGTAGGCATGGAGGGTTTGTTCACAGGCATAATTTGAAGTTTCCTCCATGAAGCCTCACCTGCCAGTTTCAGCTAGGAGTGATTGCTTCCTTTTCCAGTCTCCTGGAGAATTTAGAAATCTGTATAATTATTTTGCTTTGTAAGATAATACCCTGGGTAATGAGCAAAGAAAAGGATAGGACATATTTTTTGTTTTGTTTGCCCAATGGATGTCAAATGGGCTATATAGAAAGCAAAAACTTAGTATTTGTTAATGGAGGTGATAATTTGTGTTTGTATTTCTCCTTTAGCAGATAATGACAAACTCATGACAATAGTCATAGCTGGATATCTCTTGCCATACTAAATAAAATAGAGTATAAATTAGAGGAAGAAAATCAGTAAAAAGAAAAACTGCTTGGTTAAGTTTAAGATTATCACCACCCAGGTCATAAGCTTCCTAAAGTCAAGAACAGTCTACTTTATTTAGTATCCCCAGTAGTTAGCACATTTATAAAATAATGTAGTTGGTTGTCAACCAAGTGATTAATTGTCACAGTTGTTTTGAAAGAAGCAGAGCTGAGTCTAAAATTAACAGTCAACATTCTCCCATATATGTGTTGTGTCTTGGCAAAAATAGCTCCTTAAGAATCACAGAAATTAAGAAATTCAAATACATTTTTATGTTTTGTTAATAGTAAGATTCCATTGGTTCTTTTGGTGTGACCAATATAGTATCCTGATAATGTAAGACTTTAACAGGAGGGAAAACTGGACAAGAAGTAGATGAGAAATCTAAAGTGATTTTGACATAAAAAGCCTTTAATGATTTAAAAAAAGAATTACAGAAAACAGAGAGAAACAATCAGACAACTAGATATCCCCCAAAGTTCTCCTGGGAATCAAATTTCCTACGGGAAATGCCTGGACCCTATGCACAATTGTAAATCAAATGGAGACATGACTAAAGGTCTGGCTGAGAAAGAATGGTAATTGTGGCTGGTAAGGTTTAGGAAAACCACACGACACCCTGAGGTACAGGCACCCAGAGGTAAGAAAAGAGGTTCAGCAGGGCTTAACAGAGTTTTGGGTGGAAGCAAAGTAAAATTGTACTTGAACTAAGCCAATCTATCCTCCTCCTTCTCCCACTCCACACTGCTTATGTACCTTTGACAGGAAAAGTCGCTCCACTGAGACAATCTTATTCAAGAGGGCTGGGTAAAAAAATTATATCAGCTGCATTACATCCTGTGAATGAAGCATCCTTAAAAAGGGAAAGGCTTGCCCAAATAGCTTAAAAGGACAAATGAATAATGGTGATCTTAGGGATAGTGGAGAGAGTGCTGGGAAAAGGTAGTGATGAAAATGTATGATTCATACCTCAGAAAGATAGTGAAGTCAGAGTCTCAGGTGTGAGAGGGACTATAGGCAGGCAACAGGTCCTGGGAGGGTGGGAGTTATAGGGAATAATATGCAGGGCCTATGCATTGTGCAAAAAGCAGCAGGGCAGCCACAGAAGACAAGGTTAGTCATAAGTCTTTGCAAGGAGCCTCTTAAGTGACTTCACCTAGGATTGGACAGCTTATGGAGTTTAGAGGACAGGGATTATTTATAGATATTTAATGAGGGGATTTTGGAAGTTTTTGGAACTTTAGATTTAAGACAGTATTAGTTAGAAGTCACAGAATTTAGGAATGATGCTAATGGATATGTTTCTCAATTTCAAATGAAATTAAATTGTGCTCTTTTAAGTTATGTATCTAGATGAAGGCCTACCATAGCCAAATAATGACAAACAGCATTGTCCAGCAGCCTAAGGGAGCCCTGAATTTTTACAGGCCTGGTAAAACCCCAACTTGGTCTGCAATAAAAGGTAAAGTGGCTAATTATTTCTGTTACCTCTTATAAATTACATAAATAATTTCAGCCATGGTAACAATCTACAAAAACACAAGTACTGGAGTGAGTGAGGTGAGGCTGAGCTATCTATGAATTTGACTTCAGGGATAGACAGTCCAGAATAAGATGTTAGTGTGGAATTTTCTCCCAAGTAAGAGATGGAGAAAATGTTTGCCCCATCCTGCCCCATTCCTGCCACATAGTTAGAGGCTAAAACCTGAAGTGAAGTACATTTAACTCTTTCACAGTGTGGGCATCAGGGTGCTGACTTCTATGCAGCAGAAAATTCTTATGTAACCTTGACTCTCCTGAAACTTAAATTGTCCCTCGCTATCTATGCAGGATTAGTTCTAGAACACCACCACCACCACCACAGTTACCAAACTCTGAAGATGCTCAATTCCTCATATAAAGTGGTATAGATCAATCCATACAGTAGGCCCTTTGTATCTGCAGCTTCCAACATGGATCAAAAATAATACAGGTATTTATTGAAAAAATCCATGTGTAAGTGGACCTAAGCAGTTCAATCCATTGTTGTTCAAGGGTCAACTGAGTTGAATCTGATCTCTCCTTTAAGAAGTCAGACATTGTAAGTTGTTAAACTTTAGGGTACTTTTTAAAAGACTGCATGCTTATTCCCTTTAAAAAATCAGTCCTTCTATCCTAGGTTTATGCTTACAGCTTTTCTACAATATTGTACCAAACCACAAATTAGAATCAGCCATCAGAGGATCTTTCACCTGCCTTAAGAGCAAAGAAGGATCAATACGTAGTTTATTTCTACTGTACAGCAAAAAATTTAAAATTATTCTTAGTCTATAATTAACCAAGCAGTGCCTGCTAAATTTTAATACAGAAATATATAATATAAAGAGTATACATCTTTATTTTATTCTCACCCTGTAGGATTTGTCACTTTTAACAATTCAGTGGCTATGTTCACATTTTTCATGTGAATACCATCATAAAAATAAACATAGTTTTACGAAGGTATGATTGTAGACTGCATGCTTGTTTTCAATTTGCTTTTGACACTTAAAACTTTCTTTACATGTAGAATCCTTCTAACTAAACTTGCCATAGATAATATTTATACCTATTTCAAGAATGGGTACACGGACCTCAAGAACCTTATGTGTCCTGCCCAAGAGCACATAGGCAATAAATAGGATCTGAGCCCAAATCTACCGTTTCTTTAAGGCAAGCTCCATGGAATAGATTTGGTATATGTTTTGATATTTTAACATCTATTGTTTAGTCCAGGGAGATGCAAACTTTTTCTGTAAGTGGGCTTTGAGAACCAAGTATGGTCTCTCACATATTCTTCATTTCTTGTTTTGTGTTTGCTTTGTTTACAATTGTTTAAAAATATAAAGACCACTGTTAACTTGGGAGGGTCATTAAAAAAGGCCTCAAATGATGCAGATTGGATGTGAGTGACAATAGTTTGATGATACCTAATACAGTCCCAATTGCATCCTTTAATAGCATGGACTTTTAAAATGCCAAAATTTGCTTCCTTGCCACTGAATGTATCTTTTTTTTTTTTTTTTTTTGCGAGACAAATACATTCTTAAAATACAAACCAGACATTGGGACGTTTGGGATCACTGACTCCATCCTTGTACATGCCACTCACCAGGACATCATGGATCAGATATAAGTCAGAGGGCTTCCCAAACCACTCGGGTCAGAATTCAGTTTTCCTGAAA
Source organism: Noctilio leporinus (assembly GCA_004026585.1). Lineage (NCBI taxonomy): Eukaryota > Metazoa > Chordata > Mammalia > Chiroptera > Noctilionidae > Noctilio > Noctilio leporinus. The sequence continues at coordinate 32,327 of PVIW01007328.1, read as the reverse complement.
CTAATACTTTTGGAAAACAAAGAGACAAAAGTATAAATCTCTTACATAGAAGTAACAATTGAAGCCTATTTTAAAGTGCTTATATTTCATTAGTTGCTAAGAATTTGCCATCACCAGAACTGAATTCTCTATTTTGAGATGCTAATGGGTAGACCCTGAGCAGACTGGCTGCCATTTTTTACCACAATGAGGTCTTTCTGCTTCATGTTGTCAAGACATGATTCCTTCATGCCTCAGCCTCCTCTTAGTAGAAGAAAAATCATTTGGTATGACATTTATTTCTATGTAGAAGTAGAAGGGCATATTAAAAATATAGATCCTTGAAGACAGACATATTTGAATACCAGTGTATTTATAGATAATTGATATTGGACAAGTTATTTAAACTCTCTGGGCTTCATTCACTTTGTCTGTAAAAGGTTGTTAAAAGAAAGAATTGTATGGGGAGGGGGACAGAGGGGAGCAAAAAGGGGATGGATATAATACAACAACAATAAAATTTAAAAAAAAAAGAAAGAATTGTAGTTGTATGGATACTTAATATAAATAAAACAAAATAATATCTCTAAGATATTATAGCAAGAACTCTAGGTAATAGAGCAAAATCATCTGAGTAGTAATTCTTAGCTGCCCTATGAAAGAAAAATTACAGGTTTTTTTACATTGCAAAAACCCATCAGCAGGGGGCAGATTTTAGAAAAATCTATGATTATTCCTTACAACCTGTTATTAAGATAAACATTTTTTCTCACTTAAAAACAACTGAAAATATAAGGTATCTTATTGTTTATTTGTAAATGTACATAATTAGAAAAGTGATACAACTTCTTTTAACTACATCTAACACATTTTTTCTTCATCCACCTGAGCAAGAACAAACAATACTAGCACAATGCCTTTTCTGTTTTATAATGGATTCAGCAAAAGAAGAATACATCCTAAAAGACTGAGAAGAAGCAAATATCCAGAACAGTGTGAAAAGATAAAGAAGAGAGTGGTTGTTTTGCTTGTTACCTGTCAGTAAATATTCACACATGGCTTTGGCCTTTCCCCAGGCTCATGCTGTTAAGCTTGTCCTCTGTCTCAAATTTTTGTCCATATCCTAAAAGCTATACTCAAACATTCAAATGTGCATTATTCCAGCTCCTTCAGACAAATTGACACAATGCATTTTCATTTTAATTCAGGAGGTTTCTAAAATTATTTACATTAGAACTGTCCAGGGCTCAGTGGCAAATGATAGAAACAATGATTCCTTACATATTTTTTAATATATCTTATTTATTTTGCTATTACAGTTGTCCCAATTTTCCCTTTTGCCCCCCTCCAGCTAGTACCACATTTCTTTCAGCAATGTCCCCCCTTAGTTCATGTCCATATGTCATGCATATAAGTTCTTTGGCTTCTCCATTTCCTTTATTCTTCTTAACATCCCCCTGTCTATTCTGTAACCACCAATGTGTACTTTTTTTTTTTCTTTCACATCCAGACAATTCACCATTTACTTACTGCCTTCTGCCAGGTCTCCAGCCAGGTCCATAGCTGGAGGCAGGTGAAAGACAACCATACATTGAAGTCTCTTCCCTCTCTTCCTCTCTCCCTTCCCCACTCTCTAAAAATAAATAAGTAAATAAATAAAATTAATTACTGCCTTCTGTCAGCTTCTCAAATCATATTAATACAAAGTTTTCTTTTCATTATTTCAAAATGCCTACATTAATTTGTTTAACGAATTACTTTTACATAATATGAATTGCAATATTACCAAACACATGCCAAAATACATTTACATACATACATATTTTTACACATATTTAAAGTACATATTGGATTTTAAAGAGTTACTACATAAAATTTTAAATATGCCAATATATAATTATTATATAATATTTATATAATTATTACATGTTAGACTCCTTACATATTTTCATTCATCAATCCTTAAATGGTGGGGCAAAATAGTATGAGGGAATTAAAAAACAAAATTTTTTTAAATCATAAGAACATCACCAAAAGAATTTCAAATTATTAAAAACAGATCAATTGCTCAAAAGGTGAGGTGTTTCTTTATTGAATTTATTGGGGTGACATTGGTTATATTGTATTATGTGTTCACCACCCCAAGTCAAGTCTCCTTTCATCACCATTTATTTCCCCATACTCTCTTCTGCCTCTTCCACCCCTTCCCCTCTGGCAATCGCCATACTTTTATCTGTGTCTATGAGTCTTTCTTTTAAAAAAATATTATTAAATTCATTGGGTGACAGTATATTGCATACTTCACTGTGTGTTCAAAAGGTGAGGTGTTTTTAACCAATATCTCATAATCATATCAGATTCATTAAAACTCCCTATTTGTTGAGGGGTTTTCTTTTCTTTTTTTCTAAAAGTAAATAAATTACAAGGTGATCTTAAATTAAAGGTGATATTTTAGAAACTCAAGTCTCACAATCCAGAGCTCTCCTATTTTTAATCCCCCTTCTCAAGTTTCTCAAAAAAATCTTATCAAATAAGTTATTTTACACACACACACACACACACACACACACACACACTTCAATGGCTCCCTCAGTCCCTACCAATTCTTACCAAGATACCACTAAAAGCATGATCTGAGCATGATCCATTTTTCCGCACTCCATTCTACCTCTCTCTACACTCACCATTGTGTTTGCCATTCCCCAGGAACACTGGACATATTTTTGCTCCTGTTGCTTTGTCAGAGTGTTCCCTTAGCTAAACTTCAAGAACAAAATTAGTGGCATTTCAATTGACAATAGTGTTTGAGAGGTATTCTTTTCTGAGGCATTCAACTTTCGTAACTGTTGCATATACATTGAGTTTATCCTGCAGTAAATCATCCATGAAAAATATTAGTCCACCCTTCTTTCAAAGTATCAGCAACCCCTTGGAGCATAAAAGAAATGTTAACATAATGCACTGATAACATCTAACAAAGAGTTTTCTTTTTCTCTATCCCTATATCATCCACCTATCTGATTAAATAGAGTGATACTTCAAGTAAAGAACATCCTATATTTTGTTCTAGGGTTTTTAAGGTTTCAGGTATAACATTTTAAGTCTTTAATTCATTTGAAATTTCTTCTTGTGTGTGGCATTAGAAGGTGGTCTAGTTCCATTTTTCATTTTTCTGCATGTATCTGTCTACTTTTCCCAATACCACTTATTGAATAAACTGTCTTTAGCCCATTATATGTGATTGTTTCCTCTCTCAAGTATTAATTAACTATAAAGGTATTGGATTTATTTTGGGCTTTCTATTCTGTTCCATTGAGCTATGTATCTGTTTTTGTGCCAGTACCAGGCTACTTTAATTATTATGCCGTGGCCTTATAGTATAGATTGATATTAGGTAGTGCATTTCTATAACTTTGTTCTTCTTTCTCAAGATTGCTGTTGCTATTCAGGGCATTTTTTTTTGTTCCGTATAAATTCTTTTTGAAATATTTCTAGTTCTGTGAAATACATCATTGGTATCTTGACAAGAATTGCATTGAATCTATAGATTGATTTGGGTAATACAGACATTTTAATTATGTTAATTCTTCTTATTCATGAACATGGTATGTGGTTTTACTTATTTGTAGCTCCTTAAATTTATTTCTTTAATGCCTTACGATTTTCTGAGTATGGTTCTTTTACATCCTTGGTTAGATTTATTCTTAGGTATTTTATTCTTCTTGAAGCAATTGTGAGTGAGATTGCATTCTTAATTTCCTTTTCTGATAGTTCATTATTGGCATATAAAAATGTAACTATTTCTGGATATTAATTTGTATTCTGTTACTTTTCTGAATTCATCAGTTTTAGTAGTTTCTTGGTGGGATATTTAGGGTTCTTTATGTACAGCATTATGTCATCTGTAAATAAATACAGTTTTACTTCTTCCTGTCCAATTTGTATGCTTTTTACTTCTTTTTGTTGTCTGATCACTATGGTTAGCACTTTGAGTATTATGTTAAATGAGAGAGATGAAAGCAGACATGCCTATCTTATTTCCAATTTGAAGAAAAATGCTTATAGTTTTTGCACATTGAGTATATTCTGGCAGTGTGTAAAAAACTTGGACATTACTCATAGCAATATTTGTATCTGATACATCTCCTCAGACATGGGAAACAAAATAAAAATAAACAAATGGGACTACATCAAACTAAAAATGTCTGCACAGCAAAGGAAACCACCAATAAAATAAAAAGACAACCCCCTGAATGAGAAAAAATATTTGCCAATATACCTAATAAAGAGTTAATATCCAAAATTTATAAAGAATTTTTTAAACTCAACATTAAAAATATTCCATTAAAAATGGATAAGCCTGATAGATACTTCTCTAAAGGGGACATAAAAAGGGCCAATAGACATATGAAAGGATGCTCAACCTCACTAATCATCTGCAAATTAAAACTGGTCAGAATGGTTATCCTCAATGAATCAATAAACAACAAGTGCTGGTGATGATGAGAAAAGTGAACCTTTCTGCACTGTTAGTAGGAATGCAGATTGGTTCAGCCACTGTGGAAAGCAATATGGAAATACCTCAAAAATTAAAAACTGGAACTGATATATGACCCAGCAATTCCACTTCTGGGATTTTATCCAAAGAAACCTGATACATTAATTTGAAAGAACATAAGCACCCCTATGTTCATTGTAGTGTTATTTACAATCACCAAGATATAGAAAAAGCCCAAGTGTCCATGAATAGATGAGTGAATAAAACAATGATAGGACATTTATACAATGGAATAGTACCCAGCCATTAAAAAGAAAGAAAGAAAAAGAAAAGAAAATTTTACCATTTACAACAGCATGAATGGACCTGAAAAAACTTATGTTAAGTAAAATAAGCCAGTCAGAAAAGGACAAAAACCATGATTTCACTCATGTGTGGAATCTAATGAACAAACTGAACTAACAAGCAAAAGAGAGACAGATTGAAAGCTCTGGTTTGGGGGTGAGGTGACGGTTATAGAGCAGAGGGATGGGGCAAAAAGGTGAAAGTACTGATGGATATGGAAAACCGTGTGTTGATTGCAGGGGATAAGGGGTTATAAGGGAGATAAATGGTAGTGAAAAAATATAATAAAAATTAATTTAGAAAAAAAGTAAAGGACAACCTATCCCTACAATACATAGGCTTGTGGAATACCTCCTACATACTAAAATTTTATTAATATAATGATTAGAAATTTTGTGCTACATTCAGAAAAAAAGCTTGGCCCTCCAGTTGTGACTGAAAGTCATTCATCTTGTTGATTATTCAAGGTAATGGCAGAAATCACATTTTAAAAAATATTTTATTTATTATTTTCAGAGAGAGGGGAAGGTAGAGAGGCAGAGAGGGAGAGAGACATCAATGCATGGTTGCCTTTCATCTGCCTCCCGCTATGGATCTAGCTGGAAACCTGGCTTGCAACCTAGTTATGTTGACCTGGCTGGGAATCCAACCAGCAACCTTTAGGTTTGCAGGCCAGTGCATTATCCACTGTGCCACCAGCCAGGGCAGAAACCACATGTATACAACCTTAAGTAAAAAGTTAACATTGCAGCTTTGTTTAGTAATTCCCATCTGATCTCTTATCCCTTTATTATATGCTTTCACTGAGGCTGCACATTTATTTTTCAAATTTTTCACAGTTGACAGTTTATATTTTGTTATGTTATTAATGCCGCTCCTGTCAACAGAACTATAGTCTCCATGGGGACGGCAACCATGTGTGCTTTGCTCACCATTGTATGCCTACCACTTGCTGGCATCAAGTTAGCATTCATTCAATAAGTATTTGCTGAATAAATGAACAGCATGTGTGTAGACATTGAGAATCTGCTTAAATGATGAGTTATCTAATTGAATCTAGAGCACTAGCCTAAGAAAGTAAAGTGGAAGGGGATTTCAGACTTAAAAGGGCAATATTCACAGTATCATTGCTTCACTTAGAGTCAATTTTAAAAATAAAAGATAAATATATTTATATCTATATCTCCTTCAATTTTAGAAAGCTTCAAGTCAGGTTTAATGTTTTGAATATTCTCAAAGGACTTATCAATAAAATACACCATAGTACATAAAACATTGCTTCTCAAATTGATAGCAAGATAAATACAAAAATGCACTTTGGGTTTAAGATATTGACTTCCACCTATCAAGCCACTTCAATTTCTTTTTGGAATTAGGCATCACTCATATTAAAGTTGATACATACATTTGGTGGGGGTAGGGAGAATATTCTTTTACAACTAAATTAGAAGTCCCCCTAAAGCTGAAACTCCCTTCACTTGGAAAATTAAAGGCTTGTGGTGGAAAATAGATCCACCAGTTAAAGTGACAACAGGGCTCAAAATAAAAAAAAAAAAAAAGCAAATATATAAATATTTGTATAAAATAAGCAAAGAATTTGTTATTATCAATGAGGAAAATAAGACAATGAGAGAATAAGAAAGAGACCAGGGATAAGGAAAGAGGGGCAAAAAGATGGAGACATTGTTCATATAATAAGAACAGTTTGTGTGACATCAATGTAACCTGGCAGCCAAGGAGAGAGGACTGGAATGTGCATGCATGAACATTGACCATCTCACTGTACTAGTCAGCAAAAGTGGTAGATGCTGTTGAGGAAGCATGTGTATAGTGTGGCTATCACATTCAAAATGACTGAGCAAGTAAAGCAACGAATCTGCATCAAACTTTGGATTAAGCTTAAACATTCCCCCACAGAAACTATTTGGATGATTCAGAAAGCCATAGTTATGGGCAGCTAGTGACTTGAACCTCCATCATGACAACAGGCTCAGTTGTGCATCATGTCTGGTGCAGAGTTTTTGTTTTTATTAATCTTTCATGCACAGTTTATCCAATAGGCTTCTTGCAAGAATTTTTCTGCCTTGAACCTGTTTTATGTTAAGGTATCAAGTGATTACTACTGCCAGCTTTCCAGTAAGGTTCATGACTGATCTGCTTTTCTTTGATCTAACCAAGAGGCAAAGCACCAGATCCCCATGGCTCACTAGAAAGTGTCAGGAGGATGTTGGGTGGTGTCTGATAAGTGGGCCTGCCTAATGAGAATATAGGTGGCTATTGTTGAATGTGTAAATGACTAAATCAATTAATTAATCCAATTAAACAATGGGGTCATGAAGTTATCCAAACTATCTCAAACTAGGTTTTTAGTGTTGCACATCAAGTAAAGGTCAACAAACCAACAAAAGAATATAGCAAACCCAGAAAAACCTCATGAAAAATTCTGATTCTCACAGAGTCCATGAGTTTTACATGTTTAATAGCAGAGTCACCAAGAGGTACAGTAATTAGAAAGTAAATTTGTATATATAATTTTCTGATAACTGAAAGTTATCATTTTAAGTGCCAGAGCTGAATAAAACAATCCAATGAAAGCACTTCTGTTTCTCAATCAAGTTCAAAATAGTGCAGATTTTTTTGCAAAACATTAAATCACCCAGGTGACTCAGCCCCACTCCAGCCCAGATTTGGTGCCCTGTGAGTTCTGGCTTTTCCCAAAACTAAAATCACCTTTGAAAGGGAAGAGATTTCAGACCATTGGTGAGATTAAGAAAAATACAATGGGGTAGCTGATGGCAACTGGGAGAACTGTGTGAAGTCCCAAGGTGCCTACTTTGAAGGGGACTGAGGCATCATTGTCCTATGTACAATGTTTCTTGTATCTTGTATCTTCTTCAATAAATGTCTCTATTTTTCATGGTATGTAGCTGGATACTTTCTGAACATACTTCATATATTCATATTCTTGGGCTAAACATAGATTTCTCAAGAAGTAAAAAGTATTTTACTAATGATAGAGAAAAATGTTGATAAATTGAATTTCATCAAAAGTAAAGCAAAGCATTTTACTAAAAACAGTATTGTGAGAATGAAAGTGCAAGCCTTCCATAAGATAAAAATATGTGCAATATAAATGCCAATAAAAGGGTAGTGTTCAAGCTAGGTCTTTAGCCAGACCCATAGCTAGAGGCAGGTGAAAGGCAACCATACATTGATGTTTCTCTCCCTCTTTGCCTCTCTCCCTTCCTTTCTTTCTGAAAATAATAAATAAAATCTTAAAAAAAAAAAAAGAATAGTGTTAAAGATATATATTGAGAATTCCTACAAATCAATAAGAAAAAAAGCTTGCAGAAATCAAAGAAAAAAATGAATAGGTACTTCATCAACACGGATATAAACATGGCCAATAAACAAACACATAAACAGGCACTCTGCATAATTATTCATCAGGAAAATATAAATGAAAACCACTGTGAGGTACCACTAAATTCACCAGACTAGCTAAATTTATAAAAACAATGATAACAGCCTCACCAAATGTTGACTATGATGGAGAGAATAAGTTTTATCATGGCACTGAGAGTGTGACTTGACATAAACCCTCTGGAAAACTGTCAGCATCTATTACAGTGACCATGCATGTTATGTTCAATTATAACTAAGAAATTATAATCAAGTAATTACACCCTAAGTATTGAGCCAGCAGAAATCAATTCATATGTGTACGAAGAATGCCCACAGTTAATTTTATTTGTTATTTTATTTAACTTTTTCTATTACCATTCGCCCCTCTTATATTCTCTCCTGTCACCATAATCACCACACTGTTGTCCATAATAGCTTTATTTGTAATAGCTGAAAGTAGAAACAACTCCCAACAGTACACGGACAAGCGGGGCCAGGCTTAATAATGCCTCAACCCCAAGCTTGAGAGTGCCTTCCTTAAATTTTCATCTTTCCAGTGAGTAGGACCAGCCAAAGCTGACATTGCCATCCATGTGGGGTACCTGAGCCTGAGCACCTGTTTTGATCCCTGTTTCCCACCTTAAGAATGCTTTCTAATCCTCTACCCTACTCATAAGGTTGACCTTCTTCAAGGAGACCTAGGGCTCCTTGGCTAGCAATAGTTTTTGTTTGCTTATTTGTTTTTAATTTATCATATCTCATGAAATTGAGTCACCAGAATAGTGCCAATACATTGACTTGGGGTGACAGTGACACATGATAAACACTAAGAGTCCACTGCCAACCAATCCTTGAACTTGAGCTACATGTGCAGACTTGTGCATCAGCACAGGGAATGGTGGGGCAGCAAGCACACATTTTGCTGTAGGCATCCAGTGAAATATCCTAACCCTTCTACACACATGTATCACATATCAGCCAGTCCTCCAGGCTAGGCCATGCCTATGTCCTCCACAGGCTATCCAGATTGTTTATCCTATAGTTTTGAATGGTAAATTTAACATGGTTGAAAATGAAGTATTGTTAATAATTTCCTGTATACTATGGTATGACTTGCATTTGTCATCATAATTTATAAAATAAAGCAATAATCTTAGATAGAGCCATAGCACACCAATGTTCAAGGTGGCAAAATGGCTAATGCAGTATCATGGGTAATATGAGGTTATCAGCATTTAATAAAAGGTATTACAGAAACTCAAAGGCAAGGAGATTTCTATTGCTTCAATATTAACAAGTTTTGAAGAGCCACAGCATTATGGATAATAATAATAACATTGTTGCTCTCTTTTCCCTGTATGCAAACAAAATAATTAGACAAGAATAGGGCATTTGACAACAAAGAGCATGAACACATGGCTCATGGACATGAACAGAAAGATATCTGGATATTATGAAGATCTTTATATCTACTGGTGGGACAATAAAATATACAAGTGCCTCTTCTTTACTTATTCTGAGTTTTTATTGATAGAGCACCATAATCATCATATGGGCCTGTAAACTTTGTAATTCATTTATAATCAAATAATTTATACAGGTAAGGACCTTGCAAAAAAAAATTATCTTTGTCCAGGACTTTGCATACCTCAGGGGTGGACCTACAACTAAAAAATCTTCAAAAGAAAAATTAAAAAGTAATCTGTGATACAATCACATAATGATACTGAACATTAGTGAGAATGAATGCTCTAAATCTAAATGCAATAACGTGGTTGAATCTCATGGATCTAAGGAGAAAGACATAGAATAATACAGACTGTATGCAACATGTATAAATTTCCAAAGTAGGAAAAACCAATCTACGATGGTGAAAAATAGCAGTAATCCCCAGGTAGGGATATGGGTGCAGCAGAGTATTTAAAACTAGAAGAGGGTTTGAAACTGAACAAATTATTTCAAACAAAGTTGAGTGCTCTAATATTCTTTGTTCCAATCCTTTTCTCCACTCTGAAGAATATATTAGACCATTTCATTGTCGTATAAAAATATTCTAGGTCATCCCTTTATTTTATTTTTGTCCTACTGAAAACAAGTAAAAATAACTCACAAAAATATTGTTCAATGTTTTCAAGCTATGTAGGACAAGTACCAGCCAGTCCTTCTAGAAATAGTAAAGATCAACTTTCAGTAATCTCTCATGCTATATTATGTTGAGATTACATATTTGAATCTCAAAATAAACTGATTTGATAGTTTCCCTTGTTTAAAAGTACTAAGCTTTCTGCCTTTCTACATTTTCCTGTTCTATATTTTATCTCTTCATGACAAGTATATTGCAAAGTGAAAAATTGGGAGGCTGCAGCAGAAAATTGGTAAGTAAAGGATGAAACACTAACACTGGAAGTATTATAGTGATTCAGTAACTTCCTTGACTCACTTTTTTTTAAATCTCAGGCTAATTACAATACATAAACATCTCTACTGGTATAACATTATGGAAAATGTAATTATGTATGTATTTATTTTTACTTAATAATTTTAGAAACAAAAATATGTTAAATCTATTATAGTATTCATAGCTACTAAAGTTAAGCATGTGAGGCTTCTATAACAACAACCCCCTTTTCTATTATTTATCAATCAAGATGAAGTTGTCCTTCTGGGGGCTAAAATAGCTCCTTTATGGCCTCAAACTCAGGGCAAATCTTTGACAAAGTTAAGGCAAAACAAAGTCCTAAGTACAAATGTCTTGCTTGAAAAGTGATTGAGGATGTTAGGAAGGCACAAAAACCTAAAAATCAATTCACTTAAAAAACTTTCCAGTTGTTTAAATTAGGATAAGGAGTAGTCTTTGGAATTCACAGGAGATAAAAGAGTTTTAGAAAAAGCACACATAGTACAACTTTAAAATAATGCAATTAAAACTTCCCAGAACCTGTCTGTAGTTTAACTGAAGCTTTCAAACTTGTTCTCCACTTCTTTTATATTCACAAACATTACACATGCAAAACAGAGTCAAAAGATACCTCATAGACTTGCATTGCTTGAGAAGCACTGCAGCAAACCCATGCAGCAGGTGCAAGCAGCTGCAGCGCTCTAGGCCAGGCTTCAACACCTCAGTGGGAAAGGCAATTTCAGCTCATGGCTGTTGAATTGTCAGTGTCCCCCAACCCAAATCAATCAGATTTGTCCACTGTTACTTTAAAGAAAACATTTCTGCCTTATCCACTTGAATTTTTGGTCCAGGAGGCAAAGGTGGACTGTTACTGTGTTTTTTCTTTTTAACTTACTTTTATTGTTGTTGTATTACATCCATCCACTTTTTCCTCCCTCTGTCCCCTTCCCTGCCCACACCCTCCCCCACAAAGTCAATCCCACTTGTTGTCCATGTCCATGGTTCTTCCATACTAGTTTCTTGACTAAACTGTTCTCCTTTGCCTCCTCTGCCCTCCCCCATCCCCACTCCCCTCTGCCCACTGAAGGTCTATTCATTGTATTCATATCTCTGGTTCTGTTTTGCTTGTTAGTTTGTTTTGTTCATTATTGTCCTATAATGGGTGAAATCATATGTTATTTGTCTTTCACTGACGGGCTTATTTCACTAAGCATAATGCTCTTCAGTTCCATCCTTGTTGTTGCAAAGGGTATGAGTTGCTTCTTTCTTTCTGCTGTATAGTATTCCATTGTGTAAATATACCAAAGTTTTTTGATCTGATCATCCACTGATAAGCACTTAGGCTGTTTCCGACACTTGGCTATTGAAAATAGAGCTGCTATGAACATAAGGGTACATAGGTTCTTCTGAATTGATGTTTCAGGGTTCTTCTGGTATAGTCCTAGTAGTGAAATTGCTGGATCAAAAGGCAGTTCCATTTTTAGATTTTCAAAGAAACTCCATACTGTTTTAAATAGCGGCTGCACCAGCTTGCATTCCCACCAACAGTGCACCAAGGTTCCCTTTTCCCCACATCCTTGCCAACACTTGTTTGTTGATTTGTTGATGATTGCCATTCTGACAGATGTGAGATGGTATCTTATTATAGTTTTAATTTGCATATCTCTGATGGCTAGTGACATTGAGCATTCTTTCATATGCCTTTGGGCCCTTTGTATGTCTTCCTCAGGTAGTTATTTGTTCAAGTCCTTTGCCCATTTTTTAATTGGGCTGTCTGTCTCCTTGGTGTTGAGTTGCATTAGTTCTTTTTATATTGTGGAAATCAAACCCTTGTCTGAGGTATCATTGGCAAATATATTTTCCCATACATTTGGTTCCCTTTTAATTTTGCTGGTGTTTTCTTTAGCTGAACAGAAACTTTTCAATTTGATATAGTTCCATTTGTTTATTTGTTCTTTTATTTCCTTTGCCCTTGGTAAAGTATCAGTAAACATATTTCTGCATAGGATATCTAAAATTTTACTGCCTATATTTTCCTCCAGGACCTTTATAAGTTTGCTTATGTTTAATTCCTTTATACATTGAGTTTATTCTGGTGTATGGTGTAAATTGGTTGTCTAGTTTTATTTTTTTGCATGTTGCTGTCCAGTTCTTCCAACACCACTTGTTGAAGAGACTGTTTTTACTCCATTTTATGTTCTTTCCCCCTTTGACAAATACTAATTGACCATAGAGTCCTGAGTTTATTTCTGGGCTCTCTATTCTGCACCATTGATCTATATGTCTATTCTTATGCTAGTACCAGACTGTTTTGATTACAGTAGCCTTATAATATAGTTTGATGCCTGATATTGTGATTCCTTCTACCTTGTTCTTCTTTCTCAAGACTGTTGTGGCTATTTGTGGGCATTTTGGGCTCCATATACATTTTTGAAGTATTTTTTCTATTTCTGTGAATTCTGTCATTGGTATTTTAATTGGAATTGCATTGAATCTAAAGATTGCTTTCGGTAGAAGAGACACTTTAATGATGTTAATTCTTCCCATCCATGAACATGGTATATGTTTCCATTTATTTGTATCTTCCTTCATTTCTTTCTCCAATGTTCTGTAGTTTTCTGAGTATAGTTCTTTTACCTCCTTGGTTAAGTTGATTCCTAAGTACTTTATTTTTCTTGTTGCAATGGTAAATAGGATTTGTTTTCTAGCTCCTATCTCTGATGTTTCATTATTGGTATACAAAAATGTTTTTGATTTCTGGATATTGACTTTATATCAAGCTATTTTGCTAAATTTGCTTATTAGGTCAAGTAAGGTTTTGGTGGAGCCTATTGGGTTTTGTATGTATACTATCATGCCATCTGCAAATAATGATAGTTTGACTTCCCCCTTTCCAATTTGGATACCTTTGATTCCTTTTTCTTCTCTGATGGCTACAGCTAGAACTTCCAAAATGATGTTGAACAGAAGTGGAAAAAGTGGACAGCCTTATCTTGTTCCTGATCTTAGAGGGAAAGATTTTAGTTTTTGCCCTTGAGTACGATGTTGGCTTCAAGTTTCTCATTTACGGCCTTTATGATATTGAGGTATACTTCCTCTATTCCCACTTTGCTGAATGTTTTTATCATAAATGGTTGCTGCACTTTATCAAAAGCTTTTTCAGCATCTATTGATATGATCATATGTTTTTTGTCTTTCATTTTGTTGATTATATTTATTGGTTTGCAAATGTTGTACGATCCTTGCATCCTTGGGATGAAACCCATTTGATCATGGTATATGATCTTTTTAATGTATTGCTGGATCCGGTTGGCCAATATTTTGTTGAGAATTTTAGCATCTGTGTTCATCAGAGTTATTGGCCTATAGTTTTCTTTCTTAGTTGTGTCTTGACCTGATTTTGGTATTAGAATAATATTGGCCTCACAGAAAGGGTTTAGGAGTCTTCCCTCTTCTTGGATTTTTTGGAGTAAGATGAGAAGGATGGGAATTAGTTCTTCTCTAAATGTTTGGTAGAATTCACCTGTGTAGCCATCTGGTCTGGTGCTCTTGTGTTTTGGGAGATTTTGGATTACTTTTTCAATTTCACTAGTTGGTACTATTGTATTCAGGCTTTCTGCTTCTTCTGGATTCAGTTTTGGTATGTTATACATTCCCAGAAATTTGTACATTTTACCCAGGTTGTCATATTCCTTGTCATATAGTTGTTTCTAGTAATTTCTTATAATCCTTTTTATTTCTGAAGTATCAGTTGTGATTTCTCCTCTGTCATTTCTGGTTCTGTTTATTTGGGTCCTCTCTCTCTTTTTCTTGATGAATCTGGTTAAAGGTTTGTCAATTTTGTTTATATTTTCAAAGAACCAGCTCCTGGGCTTATTGATTCTTCAAATGATAGAGTCTTTAAGTTATTTAATTCTGCTCTGATCTTGATGATTTCCTTCCTTCTACTTGCTCTGGGCTTTTTTTGTTGTTGCTACTCTAGTTCTTGGAGCTCTATGGTTAGGTTGTTTGTATAAGCTTCTTGTGACCTTTTTAGGTAGGCCTGTGTTAATACAAATTTCCCTCTGAGGAATGCCTTTGCTGTGTCCCATAGGTTTTGGAATATTGTGTATTCCTTGCCATTTGCTTCCAGAAACCTTTTGATTTCATCTTTGATCTCATTGTTAACCCATTCATTACTTAAAAGCATATTATTCAGTCTCCATGAGTTAGAGTGTTTTTGGTATTTTCCCTTGAGGTTGGTATCTAGTTTCAATCCATTGTGATCTGAGAAGATGCTTATTACTGTGTTTGATATAAGCATAACCTATTGGGGCTGCATAGCCCTGTTGTCTAAAAGAAGTATCTGAAGTGGCCTCTGTGGTCCTTTTGATGCTTTTACTCTGAAGTGTATCCAAACCTCAAGACTGTAACCTGTAAGCTTGAGATGACAACTACATTGCTTAAACTCTCTGGAACTCAGTCTATCCATCTGTAAAATGAAAATAATTATAATTACCTTAACAGAAATTGGAACTGGATAGGGATACTGCACATAAAATTCTAGTATATTATCAACCACATATTAGGTTCTGGATTTATAAAAATCTTATCTAAACGATTATAGACCCATACATACTTGTATGTACATTTAATTAAATCTCTTAATCAGATTTTTAATCAGTTTAAAGTTATAGTTTTGCATTTATCTCTATCAATGACAGTTTGATTAGCTTTTCCAATAATCTAGACCACTCCTGTCTACTTATGTTCCTTCCAATTAACTTCAGTTTGAGCACTGAACATGTCATTAATATCACCATCATTAAATAGATCTGTAATAATAAGGAAAAGAAACTCAGTCTAGTCAAGCTTGACACTAAAACTTAATTACAGGGTATATTGAAGATGCTTCAAACTGATGAATTATATATGTTTTAAATATTTTTGTGAAATGGCTGTTTTCAGAAAACGATGGGAATTTATAGCAGGATTCAGCAAACTACTTCTTTGAAGAGATACCTAGGAACTACTAAGGCTTTTGTGAGCCCTTGTGTCTCTATCACAACTACTCACCTCTGCCATCACAGCATCAATATAGCCATAGGCAATGTATTAATAAATAGGCATGGTTTTTTCAATAAAACCTTATTCACAAAAATAAGCATTGGACTGGATTTATCTGATGGACCATGCTTTGCCAAACCCTGTCCCACCCTCCTACAATTGAGAAAAATATTTAGGTCTTCCTCACCTGCCTTGAAAATTCCTACCAAAAAATGTCCAAAAGGGAGTGGGTCATCACCAGGTGTAGAACAGAGAACATTAGGGCTGGGCCCTGCTTCTGATGAGGAGATTTTGCAGATTGACAAGGCAACTAAAAGGTGAAGATTTGCTTTCAATGGGCTCGCAAAGAACAGGGTGATAAAGTGTACCCACCAAGACAGGAGATTTGGGAGAGTCATCACACTTCTGAGTTCAGGCCTGGAGCCTCTACACCCTGACAGTGAGAAATGGCCCTATGTTCCAGTATGTTAATTAAGTGTCCCAAAAAACTCAAGGCTTAACCTTAGTAAGGAGCTTAAGAGAGCAACCATATGACCACTATACTTGTTATCTCATACACATTCTTCAGGCCTCCTACCCTTCTCTTCCCCATCTTTGCTGCAGTGTCATTAACCCCTAATGGCCACAACCTGGCTCTGGTTGGTTGTGGACCAAGGGAAGCATGGTCAGTCAGAAGGTCAGAGAATTTAGGGCTTCACTTCCCCACCCCATCCTGCTTTGGTGCTGCAGTTCTGGCAGCTGTTGCATCCATCCATAAGTAACACTCTAGAACTGGCCCTCCCTTGCTACCTCCCCTGGTCCCCTTAAACACCCACTGGTCCACAACAACCCTTGTGGGTTTCCTATCCCACAGTACTCTATAAATAGGCCCTTAATCATTTCAAGTGCATTCTGTTGCTGGCATGGCCTTGATCATTCTATCCTTTCCAGAAAATAAACAACATTCCAAATGTCAAATTATTTTTAAAAGGAGCTTTTGAATATAGTGTTCAACAGAGAGGTAATGAAACATGTAGTTTAAAGAACAAGATGAGCCAAACCAGGAGGTACAATAGAAAACAGAAAAAGACACATTGGGAATTCATATTTTAAAATTATCAGGTATAGACAATAAAATAATCATTCTTTCTACATTCATGGAGATTTAAGATCAGAAATGCAGAAAGGCATTATGATTTTAAAAAATGGTTATATGTGGAAGATTTAAATAAATATCAATTACAGAAAATAAAATTAATGATGTGTTGTGGGGTTCAATATATAAAAAGACTTAAAACATAAAGTAACAGCATATAAATTGGAAGGGGATAATTGAATAAAAAGTGTTCTAAAATCCTTGTATTTTCCAAAAGAACAATTCAAATAAAGATAGTAGTATTTGATAAATTATAGGTGCATATTTTTATCTTTAGGGTACATCCATGAATAGATACATAAAAAATGTATGATTTCCAAACTCTTAATTTTATATATATATATATATATATATATATATATATATATATACACACACACACACACACGCACACACACACACACACACACACGTGTATGTATGTGTGCATATTTATTGTGGATATATATGCTTTAATATTTATATGTATGTATATATGTGCCTGTGTGTATAATGACTAAAAATGGAATATAGAATAGGCAAGGTAATTATTAATTACATAAAAATATAAACTTAAACCCAAATGTTTCAGTAATTGCATTAAATGTAAATTAGCTACATGGCAGTTAAAAAGCAATGATTGTTATATTGATTTTTTTAATAACAAATTTTAAGCATTTTGTAATTGGAGGTTCCAGAAAGTTTGAAAGTAAAATTATTTTTAAAAGATAAATCAGCACAAAAATCCTGGACCAGATTACTACATAAGTGAATTTACCAAACATTTAGGAAAGAACTAACTCCTATCCTTCTCAAACTATTCAAAAAAAAAAAAAAAAAAAAAAAAAAAAAAAAAAAAAAAAAAAAAAAAAAAAAAAAAAAAAAAAAAAAAAAAAAAAAACAAGAAGAAGAAGAAGAGGGAAGACTCCCAAGCTCTTTTTATGAGGCCAATATTATTCTCATCCCAAAACCACGTCAAGACCCAACAAAGAAAGAAAACTACAGGCCAATATCTCTGATGAACATAGATGCTAAAATCCCCAACAAAATATTGGCACACCAGATCTAGCAATACATTAAAAAGATCATACACTATAATCAAGTGAAATTCATTCCAGGAATGCAAGGATGGTATAATATTCACAAATCAATAAACATAATACACCATGTAAACAAAATGAAAGACAAAAACCACATGATCATATCAATAGATGATGAAAAAGCATTTGATAAAGTATAGCAACCATTATGATAAAAATGCTCAGCAAAATGGGAATAGATGGAGCATACCTGAACATCATAAAGGCCATATATGAGAAACCTGTAGCCAACATCATACTTAATGGGCAAAAGCCAAAATCTTTCCCCCTAAGATCAGGAACAAGACAAGGCTGTCCACTCTCTCCATTTCTATGCAACGTCATTTCAGAAGTTCTAGCCATGGCCGATCAGACAAGAAAAAGAAATTAAAGGCATCCTCATTAGAAAGAAGGAAGTAAAACTGTCATTTTTTGCAGATGACATGACGATAGTGTGCATAGGAAACCCAATATACTCCAACAAAGAACTACTGGACCTAATAGTAAAATTTAGCACAATAGTCTAATATCAAGTCAACATCCAGCAATCAAAAGCATTTTTGTAAAAGGTGAAAGATTTATATGATCTGAAGAGAAACCAGAGTATTTATCAAAGACTTTCTTGTATACTAACAATGAAACATCAGATATAGAAGCTAGAAATCAAATCCCATTTATTATAGCAACAAGAAAAATAAAGTACTTAGGAATAAACTTAACCAAGGAGGTAAAATACATGTATTCAGAAAACTACAGAACACTGGAGAAAAAAAAATAAGGAAAATACAAATAAATGGAAGCATATATCATGTTCATGGATGGAAAGAATTAACATCATTAAAATGTTCATTCTACCCAAAGCCATTTATAGATTCAATGCAAGCCCTTATAAAAATACCAATATATTTCACAGATCTAGAAAAAATACTTCAAAAACTTATATGGAGCCAAAAACAACCACCAATAGCCATAGTCATCATGAGAAAGAAGAACTAAGTAGGAAGAATCACAATACCAGATATTAAACTATACTACAAGGTCACTGCTATAATCAAAATAGTCTGGTGCTTGCATAAGAACAGACATATAGATCAATGGAACAGAATAGAGCCCAGAAATACACCCAGGACTCTATGGTCAATTAATATTTGACAGAGGGAGAAGGAACATAAGATGGAGTGAAAATAGTTTTTTCAGGTGGTGTTGGGAGAACTAGACAGCAACATGCAAACAAATAAAGCTAGACCACCAATTTACACTATATACCAGAATAAACTCAAGATGGATAAAGCACTTAAACATAAGCCATGCCACCATTAAAGTCCTAGAAGAAAACATAGGCAGTAAAATTTCAGATATCCTGAGCAACAATATTTTCACTGATACTTCTCCAAGGGTAAGTAAAATAAAGGAACAAGTAAACAAATTGAAAAGTTTCTGCTCAGCTAAAGAAAACATCAGCAAAATTAAAAGGAAATCAACTGTATAGGAAAACATATTTGCAAATGATACCTCAGACAAGGGTTTGATCTCCAAAATGCATAAAGAACTTACATGACTCAAAACCAGGAAGACAGAAAACCCAATTTAAAAATGGATGAAGGACCTGTACAGGCACTTCTCTGAGGAGGACATACAAAGGGCCCATAGGCATATGAAAGAATGTACCACATCACAGGCCATCGGAGAGATGCAAATTAAAACCACAATAAGATACCACCTCACACCTGTCAGAATGGCAATCATCAACAAATCAACAAACAAGTGTTGGCCAGGATGTGGGGAAAAGGGAACCCTTATGCACTGTTGGTGGGATTGCAGGCTGGTGCAGCCACTATGGAAAATGATATGGAATTTCCTCAAAAAACTAAAAATGGAACTGCCTTTGACCCAGCCATTCCACTGCTAGGACTACCTATACCCAAAGAACCTTGAAACACCAATTCAGAAAAACCTAAGCACCCCTATGCGCATAGCAGTGTTATTTACAATAGCCAAGTGCTAGAAACAGCCTAAGTGCCCATCAGTGGATGATTGGATAAAAAAAAAACTTTGGTACATTCACACAATGGAATGCTACACAGCAGGAAAAAAAAAAAAGGAACTCCTACCTTTTGAAACAACATGGATGGAACTGGAGAATATTATGCTTAGTGAAATAAGCCAGTCAGTGAAAGTCAAATACCATATGATCTCCCCTAGTACAGGAAAATGATGAACAAAACAAACAAACAAGCAAAACAGAACCAGATGCATCGAAACAAGGAACAGACTTTCAGTGTGCAGAGGGATGGGGAGAAGGGGAAGAGGAGAAAGAGGCAAAGAAGCGGAACAGGAACTAGTACAAATGAACCCATGGACATAGACAACATATGGGGATTAACTGTGGGAGAGAGCAATGGGGGAAAATGGAATAAATGTAATACAACAATAAATCAATTAAAAAATCAATTAATCAAAGCCCCCCCAAAGCCTATTCTAACTATAGTAATACTAAACAACATAAAATTTGAGGCAAAGAGAATTATTAGAGAAATGTTCTGCATGAGAAAAAAATGTTAAATTTATCAGAAATATGTATTAATAAATACCAATACCTACCAATTCCACAGCGGTGGTTCCTCAAGTGTATGCACTGCAAACCCACAGCATCAACATCACCTGAGAACATGTTGGGATGCAATTTCCCATCAAGACCTTCTGATGTAGAAACTCTAGGTTTGGGTTCATCTGGGTGTTAAAAAGTTCATCAGATGATCCCTAAGCATACTAATAAATTTCAAGAAGCATGGTCCCACAGAAAAGAGGTGTGTGCATCTGGACACATACACAATTATAACACCACAACAGCAAAAAAAAGAAAGAAAGAAAGAAACAATCAAAACCAACAATATGTCCAACAATAGTAGAATAAAATACAATGTATTGGCTTTTATCATATAGAATGTAACAAAGAAATTTAAATGTGTCAACTACAATCACATACAAAACACAGACAAGTCTTAAAAGTAAAATGAATGATTTGGGAACTTTGGGTATACATATGAACAAAGATTGGGAAAAAATCAGCACAACTACTACATAGTATGTGATTTCAAATACATACAATTCCAATGCAGGCAAAACTGGTCTTCATTGGCAGGCAAACTTTTAAGGTAGGCCCTATAATCCTCCACTCCTGATGTTCATGCTCCTGCATGACTCCCTTCTCTGCAATGTAGAAAGAGCAAAAGTGACGGGATATACATGATTATGTATGTACATGATTTTTGTTACATAAGACAGTGGCTTTCTTTTCCCTGCTGGTTTTGATGAAGCACATGACTATGGTGGGGGAACTACATAACAAGGGTTTCCAGTTAAGTTCCTACAAATATTTTAGAAAGCTGACAGCCAGCAAGAAAATGAAGCCCTCATTCCTACTGAAAGGAAATGAATTCTGCCCACAATGTGAGTGAGCTAGGAAGGTCACACATTTCAGATCAGACCCCCAACCCAGCTGACATCTTGACTGCAGTCTCGCAGGGGACCTAGCTGATCCATGCCTGGACTCTTTTGACCCACAGAAATGTGAGGTAATAAATGTATGTTGTTTTAACACATGAAGTCTGTTGTGATTTGTTATATAGCAATAGGAAGCTAATATTGGAAGTGTCTCAGCTCCAACTCCATGGACTGAGGAGACAGGGATTCTTGTGCAAATGATTCATTTATTGGAGGAGTGCTGCCAGAAGGACAGAAGAAAAGCAAGGTATGACAGGGAAAAGAAGTCGGCAAGAATGAGGTCTCTGGAAGAGACTAGCTTAGGTCTGATCCCAAGATGAAGCACTGGAGCATCATACAAAGTTCCACCCTGACTAACCCAATTGGCCTTTTGTGCCAAAGTGTCAGCCAGTGAGTACTGAAGCTCCACAGAGAGAGGAGACTCACTTCAAGGTAGCAATTCCATTTGGCCAAGGGCAATTCTCCAGATAAGTAAGCAGTTACTAGTTTTTGCCATGGAAAACTCAAATCACCTGTTAGATGTGAGAGGCAGAGTAGAGGACTAAAAGCATCCACTATAGACTACATAATTGAAGTAAAATTTAAAAGAAATCTAGGAAGTGAACAGTGTAATTGGCATGGCTAATGTCAAGATTTTCTGGGATTTTGGCAATGTTCTATTTCTTAACCTAAGTGGCAGTGACATAGATGTACTTTTTACATGGATAGTATTTATTTTATGCACTTTTCCACATGTCAATTGAACTCACAGTGAAATGAAATTCTTAATATCATGCCCAAGTAAAAATGGAGTTTCTAGGTTAAGGGAATTTGGGGAATATCTGAGGACTTTATTTACCTCTCTGATACTGTATCTCATATCACACTGTACTATGGTACATGTAATACATTTTTTATTTTTACTATCCCCATTCATATTCTCTGAATTTTGACAGACTAAAACTTTGGAAAATTCTGTTACAATAACTATTAGGGAAAACAAAGTAGAGGTCACATTTCTGAAAACCTAAATGGAGAGCGGGACTTTGGGTGAAGGATGGTAGAAAATGCAGAATATAAATATGTTAACTGGCCACATTTTAAGTGGTTACCATATTAAACACCACAGAGTTAAAGAATAAAAAGACTAAATCTTTTAGGAATGAAAATAGAATTTGTTTAATTTTTTTAGCTCAGTAGAAGTCTGCCTATAACCAAGCATATGTAGGTAGGGCCAGGAAAGGATAATTATAAAATGAGACTTCTTTTCAGGGACAAGAAATGAAAGAAACTAGACCAAAATATCTCTAATCGGAATTTTTGAAGGCAATTAATTAAGTGATGTTATTAGGCACTATCACAGGAGTAGAAATATTTTTTCTAGTGTAATACTTGTAAAAATATGTATGTGTGTAAATGTATTTGTGCATATGTTTGGTAATATTGAAATTGATATTACTTATAAAGGTAATTTTTAAAACAAATGAGTTAACAAACATTTTTAAGTTATAAAAAGAAAACTTTGTATTAATATGATTTGAGAGGCTAACAGAAGGTAGTAACTGAATGGTGAATTGTCTGGATGTGAAAAAAAAAAGTACATAGTAGTAGTTTCAGATTAGACAGGGGGATGTTAGGAATAATAGAGGAGCCCTGGCTGATAGTACAGTGAATAAGGTGATGGCCTGTGAACCCAAAGGTCGCTGGTTCAATTCCCCAGCCAGGGCATATAACCAGGTTGCAAGCCAGGTCTCCAGCCAGGTCCGTGGCTGGAGGCAGGTGAAAGGCAACCATACATTGATGTCTCTCTCCCTCTCTGCCTCTCTCCCTTCTTCTCTCTCTGAAAATAATAAATAAAATCTTAAAAAAAAAAAAAAAAAAAAGAAGAAGAAGAAGAAGAAGAAGAAGAAGAAGAATAGAGGAAATGGAGAAGCCAAAGAAGTCATAACACACAGAAATGAACTTAGGGGACATTGCTGGAGGGAATGGAGGGAATTAGTAGAAGGGGCAAAGGGGAAAAACTAATAACATAATCAATAAAATATATTTAAATTTAAGGAAAGAAAACAAAACAAAAGCTAATTCATGATCACACAAGCTATGGACAAAAATAAGAGAATGACATTGTCAGCATTCATCTGAAAGGTATTCTGGAGGAGGTGATTCTTTCCATTCTAATTATTCTAATTTTCTATTAAAAAAGGGGAAAGCATAGAAATTAAGAAGAGACAAAATAAACCTCAGGTTTTCAGCATAAAATTTTTTTTAAGATTTTTATTTATTATTTTTAGAGACAGGAGAAGGGAGAGAGGGAAACATCAATGCATGTTGCCTTTCACCTGGCTCCAGCTACAGACCTGGCTGGACACCTGGCTTGCAACCTGGTTATGTGCCCGGGCTGGGAATTGAACCAGCGACCTTTGGGTTCGCAGGCTGGCTTCTATCCACTGTGCCACCAGTCAGGGCAGCATAAAAATTTTTACCAAATAAAATCAAAATCGTAAATTCCAGGCTTCATATTAAAAACAAAAAATATCAGGCAGAACGCAAAGCCACTTGGGTCATTTTAGATCAAAATTCCTAGTAGTTTTCTATTTTCACACTGCTTTTCAAACAGCATGATGGACCCCATGAGACAGATTCTAATGTGATGACCTGCTATAATCCACACAACCTCTAGAATGTTCCAAACCATTACCATCAATTACAGACAGATAATCATCTCTCAGTGACTTTCATAAGCCATGATTTTTCTCCCTATATGACAAGAAAGGATTTAAAAGATGAAAGATGATAAATATTTAAGGAAAATATATTTTAAAAGTTTTACCATGTGCAGCAAATAATTAAGGAGATTTGATTTTGTAATTTCTTTAACTGTATCATCAATTCAGGATGGGTAGGTAAAATAAATAAGGGCAGAAGTATATTTTAGAAAAAAGAAGTAACAGAGGCAATGAGTTCTAATAGAAAGATCCGAAACTTTGAGCTACAGAGAACCAATTGGGATGTGAGGCAATGCAGAGAAGTCACTCTTCGGATCTCTTTCCTGGGACTGCTGTCCACCAAATAAGATTATATACATGAAAGCATTTTGCAAACTATTTTATTCTACCAAAGTCAAAGGCTCTTATGTAGTCTTCCTGAATTTTTCTATAGTTTAATAACTTGGAAAAGAGATGAAGATTTTTTTTCTAACCTTGTAAATCTTATTTTAGAATAGTTCAAATGAGTACTAAACAATAACAACAAAATTAGGCTTTGAAGACAAGCTCCCAAATGAACAGTTTGTCTGTAGCACTAGTTTTTCCCACAAAGGCATCAACCACTACACTGCAAGTATGGGGAAATTGTTTCTCCTTAGGAATGTTTTGTGAAATTATTCTAAGCCACCCAGAACAAAATGTTAGACAAAAAGATAACTCCCCTAGGTGAAAACATTTTCCTTCTCCACTTAAGTGGATCATGAATCAGTTTCAGCCTATGGTGCTCTACTCCACTGAGCCAGAACATCCAGCAGCATCCAGAATCTGTCAAACCATGAAGCACAGCAGACAATTCCCTTTAAGCCAATTCAAGTGCTGAAAAGCTGTGGGCTAGAACTTTCCCCCAAATCTGGAGCTCAATGATGTGTAGGTTTCATTTTTCTTAAGAAAAATAGCTCAAACTCTATAGTACTTTTGCAGAGTTCAGTTAAGATATATTTCTAATTTGGGTACATTTTATTCTTTGCTTTTGTTCTGTTTTATTTCTAAGTGAATATAAAACATACTGTTGGGTTTCTGATAGTGACTGTTTCTTAGCTTTCTAACTATCCTTCATCTATATATTTGTAGAAAATGTCTGTTTTATTGGAATAAGGTAGCAGGAACAGAAGATAATTTAAAAGGTAGCAATGGAAAGTTTTCAAATTAAGGAAATGGGTCAAATTAGGTGTAGTGCCCTGAAGTAATAATCAAATACCATTTACATATTGTAGTAATGATATGATATTTATATGTATGCATAGTGTGTGTGTGTTTGTGTGTTCTAAGAGAGAAACAGAAATTCATTGAAAAGGTGGATAAAACGGATTTCAAATAATAAGGGCTATAAATGTAGCATGTTTCTAATAGAATATCATACCATAAAAAGGGTTGGTCATCAGATAGCTGAATGGAAAATATAACCCTAGGAGAAATTAGAACTTATTCTGTAAGGAAATAAAAATATTAGAGGACACACATGGAGAAATCAACTTTGGGGTGGGGGTTGATATATGATGGTTACTATTGCATTCTATCATCACTACTTCCTTTTATAATAGATAATCAAACAAAAATTAGATAAGAAATCTTAATTTTTAATAAAAATTGAGAAAATTTAACTTTAATTCAGAATATACTACATTGTTCTGACTTTTCTCATTTCTTGGCCAATCAGAGAAGTTTTTCAGACTCTCATCTTTGGACTATCATTTTGGTTTTGGTACCACAAACATCAAACATAGGTACAAGGTCCTGAAATATATGAAATAATCATGCCAGCTGAGATTCTGGAGCTGATACATTAAATATAGTTTTGCCCTTTCAAATACATGGCTGGAATTTTGGAATCAAACATTTGGACTTCCTAGTAAAAGACTTATCTTATGTATTCCATATTCCATTTTAAATTATGAATATGTTTATAATCAATTAATTATCTGGGTTAGTATGCTTAAATTTTATTTTATATATACCCAGTTTTTTAGAAGGGTAAGTTAGGTTAAAATAAAGCCCATGAAAGAAAATATTTGGGAAATTTAAGAATACACTGACATGTGTAATATATTCATAAGCTTGAAACCCATTTTGAGTGAGGCCCACTCAACAATGTAACTTCTTCAAACATGGTTGCTAGTGATTAAATGATTTAATATTCAAGATGCTAGTTTGGCAACCAATATTAGCTAAGATACTAACAAAACCTGGCAACACAAATGAAAATTTTTTGGTTTTCCTTGAAGAAAAATTTTTTTACTTCAAAGCTCTGATTAATTTAATAAAATGTTATTTCCCCTTTTCACTGTGAATAAAAGGAGTAATAAAAATATGAAATTATTTACTATAAAGAAAATCATCATCAGAACAGTTAATATTTGTTGAGCTTTCACTATGTGCTTGGCAAGATACAATGTATTTTGCCGGCATGTTATAGCATGTGATACTCTCAACAATTCCTATAAGGTGAAATAATGTTATTACCTCCATTTTGTAGATAAGGAAACTGAAGACCAGTGCAGTTAAGTAGTTTGGCCAAAGCACTCCACATGTGTTTTTTTCCTTTGTTTAATATTTTCATTTACTTAATATTCTCTAGTGCACACATTGTGAGGCAAAAGTAGGTTTACAGTTATGAGTATGTGGAACCAAGCTAATAACTCTATTGTAGAAATCATAACCTGCATGTCTTTTCCCTACTTTTACCCCACCCTGTATAAGGTCCTGCAGTGCTGTGGATGTTTCTAATAGCGTTTTAAAGGAAAAATCTGTCTGAACTAGGGAATATGTTCCTCTGAAGATCACCTGCCCTTATCCCCATTTATAACAATGGAAGCATTTGAATGCACATTTTTGAGGAAATAGCATTTTCCCTCTCTGCTATTCTGTTCTCCAGACAAACTGCTCACCAATAAAACCATACTGCAGAAATAAATTTTGAGAGATTCAGGGAACCTCTACTTCACAGAAACAAATCCTCCTGACCCAGACATTGAGAAGTCTTGAATGCCACAAGGCAATGAAACAACTTCTGTACAGCACTTATGCCAAATGTAGTTTATTAACTATGACCGTTAATTTCGTTCATATGATCTTCAAATTTTTAAAAAATGTTCAAAGCATGTTTAGGTACACATTTACCATCTAAATCTACCAGATTTAGATGGTAAATGTTATTTAAAGCAACATGAATTGTCAACTTATGTTTATTGTTGTTTACACAGAAATTTATCTTTCACCACACACACACACACACACACACACTCACACACACACATACATTTTTTAAAATGTTCTTAGTGAAATGGTAAAGACTAAGAACATTTTGACATTTGCAAATATGCCCAGCAAATAATAGGATAAAAAACTCTGAAAGCAACAACTGTATAAATTTATTTCTTTGTTGCTACTAACAACTGTTGCAATGACCTTTTTATAACTGCAAATAATCAGCCTTCATGTCAAGAAAGCAGTTCTGGCACTTCAAATTTCTGCGATAGGTTGCCATTTATTTGAAATAGTTCTTAAAGTTGCTTTATTATAAAATAGTAACAAAAAGTGAAATATTATCTTAATCTGACTATTAGTATAAAAATAAGGTTAAAATTTTTATTTGTGTTGATAAGACTATAGAGAAAGAGATAGTATTACAACTGTTGGTGGAATTGTGAATTGGTGCAATCAAGGGAGAATAATTTGGCAATATCTATCAATAATTTTTAAATGCACATATGCTCTTAGAAATAGCAATTATATTTTCAGGAACTTATCATATATGCCCACAAATTTGTGCAACCATAAATAATCACAGATGGTAGCAGCAATAATGACTGCCTTAAGGAAAGATAGCTGGATAGTAAGAGGGCTGGGTGAATGTAACTGGAGTAATTTTTACTATAGCTTTCTGTACTTGTTGAATTTATTTTATGTGCATATAACATTTAAAAATATATTACTTTAAATAGAAACACTCATAGATATAGAGAATAAACTGATTGTTGACAGATGGAAGAAGTGTTTGAGGACTGGGTGAAAAAGATAAAAGGATTAAGAAGTACAAACTGGTAGATCCAGAACAGTCACAAAGATATAAATCACAGCATAGATAATAGTCAATGGTTTTGTGGTAACTATGTATGGGGTCAGGTGGGTTCTTGAAGTGTCAGAGAGACCACTTTGTAAAGAATATGATTATCTAACTACTATGCTATACATCTAAAACTGATACAGGATGATACTGATGTATATTGAAAAATAGAAAAAGAAACATAAAGGATAAAATATATATTAGTCTAAATAAATATATAAATGATAAGCAAAATGAAAAAGATGGAAAACATCACTATACTAACAATAATTTATAAATTTGGCATCAAACCGTATCCACCTCTGTCAACACATTTTCATCTGTTATCATATACAAAATAGAAGCCTCTGGATACATGTCTAAACCATTACTCATCACCGTGGCCAGTACATGCTATTAAGTAATGTTAATAGCATTAGTATCAGTTTTTTATTACTAAGAAGCAGGTCAGAATTTGTGTAGTTGCTTATTTTTATAGAATGCCTGTTTTCCCTAAACATTATGCTTAGATGCACATGTAAAATTTAATATAATAATCTTATAAGGATGGTAATATGGCTTATCACCTTTGGGTGAGAAAATTGAGGTTTATAACCTTAGAAAGCATAGGACCTGGGATTTGAATCGAGGATCCTCTGTTCACTAAGCTGCATTGCCTGTGATGTGCATATTTCATTTAGATTATATTCATGTAATTGTGCTCCATGATTTCTATTGTAAATATCTGTAATGGTCCACCCATTTTTCAATGTCAATTCTCTAGTACAGTGTGAAAGGCAGCAGATAAATAAGTAAAGTCCCCAAAGGTATCTCACCAGAGTGCTATTTATCCTGCATTACCACAGCATAAAATGATCCAAAATTTAACAATAGAGTGAAGAAATTTTATACCCAGCCCAAACTTTACCTCTCAGCTAAAAATTGGTATATTCAACCACCTACTCAACATCTCCGCTTAGACATGGAATACATATCTCAGACAAATCATGCCCAAAATTCATCATCTCTGCTCACACTCACCCAAACCCATCCTGCTGACACACTTCCACACTTCCATTTTGGGAAGCTCCATTCTTTTAGTTGCTCAGGCATATATCTCTCCCCTCCCCTCCCCTCTCCTGTCCTCTGTTCTCCCCTCCCCTCCTCTCCTTTTACCCTGTCCTACATCTAATCCAATGGCAAATGCTATTTTCTCTATTATCAAGATATACACAGCATCTGACCTTTCCTCACCAGTTCATTACTAGTCACTCCTCTGGTGCCGGTCCCCACCACTTTTACCTGAATTACTTTTCAAAGTCTTTTAAAAAAGTTTCCTCACTTCTATTCTTGTCCCTGCTCTCTATTCTCTATTCAGAAGCCAGAATTCTCCATCTTAAATGTGTCAGATAATGTGTTACTCCCATGTCCCCAGGCCTTTTATGGCCTAGAAAAAAAAGGAAAAAACCTTACAATCATGTACATAATTTGACTCAATTATCTCTCCATTTTCAGCTCTGCAATTTCCCTCCCCCCTAATAAGCTCCAGCCACCCTGGCCTTTTTGCCGTTCTAAAAAACTCTCCAACCTCAGAGCCTTTGCACGTGTTTTTTCTTCCGCAGGAAACATCCCAATACCCAGATAGCTGTATAATTTTCTTAATCTTCTTTAAATCTCTGTTCAGATATTACTCTTCTCAGTAAATTTTCTAAGACCACCCATTTCAACCTGTAGCCATATTCTTGATACTACATGTTTCCTCCTTGACTTATTTCACATGTGGGGCTAGAAAAATTATCTTTCTGACCTTAAAAAATAGATATAGAAATAATCTCACTCTCTTGACACCATGGGTGGCCTTAGTGTATATTCCTGAGCTAGGGGTCATTTAACCAGTGTTTTATGTGGCCTAGAGGAATCCTACTGTGCACATTCATACACCACTTGTGAAGCAGTGGCAGGTGACTATTGCTTACAACCAGAGAGGTAACTGGTTGCAGAATGGAGATTTCTCAAGTTGCTCTCAGCTCTTAAGGTTAAATTATGGGAGAGCTTTCTCCATGGTACCTTCTCAAAGAGGTGAAATTGGGAGATTTAACATAAATAATTCACATGAAAATAAAGTCAGTTGGGGACTGTCATTACTTACTGTAAAAAATCTATCATTATTTTAAACAATTGGATATACTTAGTCTTTCACTTTCACCACCAGAAACTCAGGAGGCATGTGCCTATGTATTTATGCTCAGTAAAACTCTTGGATGCCAAGATGAAGTGTAAAAGCAGAGAGGTCAGACTAAGAGCGTTCATTCTCTCAAAGGTCACTTCCCTGGATTGCAGAATATTTAACCGCAATCACACCTGGCCTTCTTCATAGCAGTGGAGTACAGTGATTGAGAGATACTGAAATGATTTCCCAGAAGTATCCCTAGTCCTCTGGGATTTGAAAGAAATCCAACTCAAATAAAATGAAATATCCTTTGCGAGAAAATTAGCACTAGCATCAGGGGTAGAATTATAGGAATTCAGTTCAAGAACTAAAGGATACAACAGTCAAACTGAAGATAAAGATACCTACAGTTTCTCTTCCAGGGACAACTTCCCTGCAATTCCCAGGGCCTCCTACAAAATTCTACTTCAAACATTATTTTCCTAGGTCAAAAGACAGTCTCCTAATCCATAATAATTGAAAGCTATTGAGGTTCTACATCATTAAAATAAATATTTAGGACTCGGTGGGAAGATGGCAACAGAGTAGAGAGCAGTGCTGATGGTGTTCTCGAGTACCAAAGCAGCTAGAGGACAAGATAGGGAGTGTGAGACTTCTTCAGGACCCTAGGAATTGGAGCTGGCAGCATCTGGACATAGGGTAGCACAGCCAGAGGCAGAGGAGGCCAGCAGGACAGTAGGTGAGGTGTTCCCGACCGACCAGCCAGCAGGCCGAGGTCAGCTCTGGGCAGTGGTGGCTCTGCCCAGAGGGGTGCATTTGACTGAGGCCAGCTCTGCGCTCCCTGACGACTGGAAGTCTCAAAAGTGAAATGCTGGTGGCAAGGGCAAATGCCGTGGGAAACTCGGAATTGAACTCTTGCAGGGGAGGGACTGTGTGAGAGACTCACTCCGGCAACAGGGAGAGGAGGCTCCGCACTGGGCAAAAGGAGGAGGAGAAGAGTCCTGCGGGAAGCCAGAGCAGGGGAGCTGGAAGTGCACCTGCGGGGTGGCAAGAGGGCCGAAAATGGTGCTGCTGGGCCACCAGGGAAACAGCAGCTAGAAGCCCCTGCGAGGGGGGAGGCCCAACCCTGCGCAAACACACAGGACCCAGGCTCTACAGAAACTCCAAATGGCGAGCCTGAGAGCTGGGAACTAGTAGCAGGGGCAACTGACCCACCATTGCCTGAGACAAAGGCCTCACCGCCCATGCCTAGGAGGGACTCATCACAGAGGCCAAGTAAAGGACTTCTCCGAGAGCTGGTTGGCTTGGAGGAGTGGTGCCCGCCCCGGAAGGGCGGGACAGTGTAGGCAGACCCTGGACAGTGTTGATGGACAGGGGCGGCCTCCTCCCAGAACTGCAGGGGTGGGGCCAGTCATCACATGGACCAGCAAAGTTGTGGGCTGCCCTGCAGGGGTGCCAGGTGGCCATCACAGGCAGGAACCTCCACCAGGAGTGGGAGGGGGCACCCTGCGGGCTCCAGAACACCTGCAGCCCTAAAACCTAGCCAGGCTGCAGAAGGCCCAGCCTACCTGGGGGCAGACACTCAGAATCAACCCTACTGTGACAATCAGAGACCCTGCCACGCACCAAGACCAGCTAGAATATAGACTGTAGACTGTAAAGTCCTGACCAAGAAAAAGAGGCAGCCTCAGGAAAGGGATTGTGGCCAATCTCAAGCACCTGAGTTATACCAAGAGCAACATGAACTATTAATCCCCAACATATCCTTTGCAAAAGTTACTTCTCACATATTTTTAATCCCCACCATACCTCAATCCACCTAAACACCCAAGACCCTACCCCTACTCTCGAATTAAAGTCTACTCACTCTGTGGCTATAACGCATTCCCAGTTCTCAATCTAAGTATTCCACCCTTCCCCAGCCTTTCTAAACCCTTTCTTTATTCTTTTCTTATTTCTTTCTTTTTTTTTTTTTTTTTTTAATTTTTTTTTTCCTTTTTTTC